>OU015467.1:3876629-3992885 GCA_907164805.1 Brachyptera putata
TTTTACTTTTAATAATATTAAATGGAAACACAACTAGTACTTAGACTGATATACAAGACGGCATATCTTCGTTATGGTACTACCTAGCTAGCGCGGTATTGATTTGGAATAAAATACAATAGGATTGCCTATAGATTGCAGAATTGAGTTCATTATTTGCGAATATTTATTATCAATCTTGGTTTCGTAGATATACTCTATTTTATTATGTCGTTTTTATATTTTTATTTATAAAATAAGACTGCCTCGAATAAAAGATTGCCATATGACACAGAACAACAAAACATCGGATACATAATGTATATAAAGGTAGATGAGATAGTATTTTTATTAAAATTTTTATTAAAAATACTGTTAATAACTATTAGTATTACTCGAATTGAAAATGATTTGAAATAACCAAGAACAAATAATAATGATGAATAATAACAAATAGAGAATAATAATGAGCAGATACTGAGAAATAATTATGTTATGGACCAATGATGTTATGAAGGGCCCATACCTACGATGATTATGTCCTTATAAATGATTCCTCAGAATCGAAATGGAACCTTTCAGAGCTAATAGCCTTCACATATTAAATCTATAAAATATATACTCAATCTGTTTTTCTTTACAAAAATACACAAAAAATCTTATATTGCCCCTAGCTCCGATGAAAAGTCTAATTATCTTGTTGAGGTTGTACTTGTATAAGTACCTTGCGCAACAAGCGAGTATAGTGTATGTTATACGTACCCTGGCTCATGTTTCATTCGTTAGATTTAGAATAGGCCTATACATTTTTCTGATTGGAAATGTAGGGACCTGATTTACGGGTGTGTTCTGTCAAGTTTTTTAATTTTTGTCCGTGCTGTTTAGTGTTAGGGCCGGTTTTTCAATAGTCTTCTTAACAACGACATTAGCTAACAGCCTGTTTTCTTTTACGAGCTGTCTTAACAGACTGTTAATTCAAATGTGTTTTTCAATGCTTCGTTACGCCTCCGTTAGTAAACCAACTCTTATGCCGCTTGTGATTGGTTAATCTTACACGCACTCGTTGTCGTGCAAATAGTAGATGCGCACGCATCTCTACCGCCTTCCTCGAATGAAGATCGCGACCGAACGCGACTCTTACCATCTGTTGTAGCGGTGGAGAATCGTACTGTTTACTTGTTCCTAACCTCAAATATAAACACCACCCAAAATGTCCTCGGAGAACGCAAAGCGCACTAGAGCTGCTAACTTTACGAAAGCAGAAGAGGGAGTTTTTTTGGAATTAGTAGGCAAGTATAAAGAAATAATAGAATGTAAAAAAACTGACAGCGTTACGAACAAGCAAAAAAGCAGGGCTTGGGAGCTGTTGAAAACTGAATTTAATGCCTGTAGTGGCGAAAGCCCCAGAGATGCAGATAATCTGAAGTCAAAATTTGACAATATTAAAAGGGCAACCAAAAAAGACTTGATGCTTGAAAAGAAAGAGAGGTTCAAGACTGGTGGTGGAGTGCCTGATATCCCCGACTTCACGCCACGCGTGGACAAGATCCGAGAGATAATGGGAGTCGGTCTTGACGGGATGCACAACCCCTACGACAGCAACGGAGTACGGATGACAACCTATACTGTTGTGCCAGTTTTTTCTGTTTAGTATATTGGAATAACTCTCTTCTAGCCTAAGGTAGGCCTAGGCCTACCGTAGGTTTATAATAAATAGAGTGTTATCAGTAAAAATCATATCTATTTGTCTAGTTTTGTAAAATGTAAATTATTTATTTCAATACAGACAATAATGAAGATAATAACTTCGCTACTACCAGTAACCCATATAGCGAATTGGTGAGTGAAACCGAGGATGATCCTAGCCCCGAGAAAGAAGACGCAATAGACAAAATTGAAAATGAAGCCGACTGGTCCACATGGTCGCCGAGGATGTTGAAAGCTCCTGTCAGCAAAGTTCTTGGTGAGTGTGAAAAGAGTGTAGGCCTAGTAGATTTATGTAGACATATTGAGGTGTAAACCTATATTTGAATGTTACGTGAAAGTATCATACGGTCAGCGCTTTTGTTGGTGACCAAGGAAATCTCCAACCGTAACTCGTTCACACAGAATATTGTTTATATATGACGTTTTGAATGTATTTAACCAATGTTAAAACAATAACCTCACACGCCTAGATCTGAATGCAGAATTCGCATGGAAAATAGCCTAGGCCTAATTCATACAGTTGGCCATAGGCCCAATCAATTTCAACATTGTTGTCAATTCACCAGCAACGTAAATTCCATTCTAGCCTTACATACATTGCAGCTTTACATTTTTTATTTTAAGCATCAGATTCATTATTAGAGCTAGGCCTATAGTAAAAGGAAATGGGAGATAACAAAGAAACATGTAATTTAAAAATGGAAATGCAATATCCAAGAAAGTCTGACACACCATTGCGTAAATAATCTGGCTTGTCTATAATATTATATTTATGTTTTCAGATACATCACGAAACCGTCCCCATGTACCACTCTCTTCAAAGTCCTCGCGAAGCGAAGCAACATCCGCAATTGCAGCCATGGCAAAAGAAAAGTTGGACCTCAGCCGACTAAAATCTCAGCTATTCAGAAAAGAAGCACGAGCAAGGAGTAAGAGAGAGAAGGAAATTCACAAGCTACAGGTCGAGACAATGAGACTGGATATAAAGTTGAAGAAAAGTCGACTAATGAAAGTTAAGAAAGGAAAGGTTACCAAGAGTTACAAACCAATTTTTGAGGTTACTGATTGCATTTCTGATTAAAGACTTTCATCATTTTAATATAAATGTGGAGGAAAAGATAGAGAGGGATCAGCAACATACCGAGTTTGAAGAGTGGAGAGACTTGACGTGGTAGTCGCTGGTTGGTACACATACATGTTTACAAAGACAAAAAAGTTTGACATTTCAGCTTGTTGCATTGATCACAAATGGACAAGTAATGAACAGCAGCATTCATTGCAATTCATTATTCTTCGATTTGTGATCATGGCAACAAGCCGAAACGTCAAACAATTTGTTTCTTTGTAAATATGTGCGTGTATCATCCAGCGTCTACCACGTCGAATATCTCTACTCTTCAAATTAGGTAGGCTGCTTATCTATCTGTACCTCTTTCCCTCTCATTTATATTGTAGTATTACCTTTTTCTTCATTTCAAAGAGTAAATTTTTATAATTTCAAGATCTTGTTACTTATTATCTTGACTGATTTCTGCCCAGTGCTATGAACAATGGGAGTAAATATGACATATTATCTGAACAGTATTACCTCTTTAATTATAAATAAGCTAATGTTCACGACTGTTGAATTCATATTCTATGAGAAAATGTTGTATTATTTAAAATATTTGTAAATAATGAAATGTTTGAGACTGATTCAGTACAGTACCGGTAGTAGGTTTACACTACCTGCTATGGAAATGTTTCAATTAATAATATTCAATGACTATATGATGTGTACCTCTGGTCAAATATACCAAATAGTGCAATTTTATTTAATTAAATAAAGATTGGTAATTTAAAATATTAATGGATTATGACTATGTAAAAGATGATCTTTCCTGATCCTAGGTCCAATCGAAAAGTGATGAGATATTTAACAAATGACAAAGTTGGCAAACGCAATGCAGTTAGAATTTTTTATGCAAATTTCCAAAGTAATTAATCAATCCATGCCGCACTCGGTTATTCCCAACAGCTACAAAGTTTCTTTCGATAATCTCGGGCATCTCATCATCTTCCAAGTTTATAGGACCAACAATAGGATCAATGGGTGGCTCTGCCTCGGCATTATCTACCGCAATGTTGTGAAGGACAGCTGTAGCAACAATTATTGCCAAAACATTTGGCAGTTTCATTCGCGTTCCTGAACTTAAAATAGGGAATCTTCTTTTCCAAACTCCATACTCCCTTTCCACTGGATTTCTTGTCCGGATCTGAGCTTCGTTGAATAGAATCTCTTCCCTAGAAACTGGATTTTCCAGTGGAGTTATTACATATGGTAAGATGGGGTATCCACCATCACCTACAAGAACAGACTCTCCAAATTCTTCCATTTCAAATCTCGCTTTGATTGCTGATCCGTTGAAAATAGATGTGTCGTGCGTTGTACCAGGCCAACTGGCCACGATGTCAAGAATTTTTAATTTTGAATCGCTGATAGTCTGAACATTAAAGGAAAAAACTCTTCCGATTACGGAAGTACTCGGCTCTGTTTCCACCTGTAACAGACAAACTGATCCATGACAGCAGGGCCGTGTAGATATGACAGACACTGGGAGCATATTCGTTAGTAGTGATCAAGGAGGTGTGGGGTCGAGACAATCTATTTTACTTGCCTAGAGATTGTATTTTTATATGTGTACAATCGATGGCACCAATACAACGAGGAAATCTAGCTATGTCGTAAAAACCATTTTGAACAACCCGAATCCCAGCGACAGTGTTTTCCGGAGCGAGGCCCGCAATTGCTCGAGTTACTCGATGTATTGCCTTGCAGGCCGTAGACTTGTGAATCCCTACGAGGTCTGCTACAGAAATGATCATGCTTCCCAAAGCATAAAAGCGTAGTGTTAGAAGTAGTTGGGTCATGGGTGTGACTGCATTGTTTCTGAAAATCCACAAGTAAATGATCAGAAAATTTAATATTCAGTTTATTCAAGGTTGATGTCTATGTTGTATAATGCTAATGCTGTGTTCGTCAATTGGATCTACGTTACTTTTATAATTACTCATACCCATACATACGTAAGCTGCCGTAACGAATAGGGCCTACTTCGGTAGCCTCGATAGCCTGATAGCGAGGGGTTAACAACTCCTGAAATCCTGTGCACACTTGCCATGAAATCCCCTGAAATTACCTTGAAATCCCTGAAATTTCTTGAAATACCCTGAAATCTGAAATCATAAGTGTACACCAAATTTGCCAGTTGTAAACCCCTCGCCTGATGGGCCTAGTCTAGGTCCAGGTCTACTAGACCTGGTGAATCTATCTTTAGGGCTAGGCAACTTCTCACAGGATGTTCTGCCAGGCGTGTGTCAATAAAACTGGGCAATGTTTCATAGTTTTCACTCACCTGTCTGTCAAATGTTCCAGTTGATTTTCAATTCTTATCAGCAATGCATGAACTGTCACTTTTGACAAACGAAATCTTACAAAAAAGTCGTAGTCGTCCCCATATGTGAAGTGATCAACTCTGGGTCTAATAGTTTTCCTTCTGTGAGGAATCAGAAACTCAGCTAGGACAAGCATATCATCATCAGAAGAAGAAGATGAAGAATCACGACGCCTGACATAACCTCTATCTAATACTTCCACCATTTTTTTACCAGTCTTAACAGTCTGTTAGCTCACTAATGTCGGAATATTCGGCCGGTTAAGAAAAGAGAGCGTTAAGACATTTTAAGCAATTGATCAGGCTTAACGATCTGTTGAAAAACAGTAGCAACGTCTAATCAATTGATTAATATTAACGAACTCTTTAACGGACTACTGAAAAACCGGCCCATTAGATAGGCTAAGATTAGTGAGGAGCATCAAGACTGTTATTTTACGTTTCAAGCCGCGTATTTACCCTAGCCATCAAATGCGGTATGATCCTGATACTAATGCATACATATTCACTTCCTTTTTATAAATTGCATCGATAATTGATTTTTTCTATCATTGTTGCACTTACATGAGTTATGAGTCTTGATATTGAGGGATTGAAATCAATTATAAAATAATGAATGTATCTTTGAATAAACCTCTCCAACAAAAAACTAGTTCATTTGATTAGCATTGTTATACATGAATGAAATGTTCGTCACACGAAAGACGAAGATGCTGATCGACCGTCTCCCCTTCCCACACCATTAGCGCACGGGAGTTTCACGTCTCCATGATACCCTTTCCCCGAGTCGAAATATAATATTGGAATGTGTCATTGCTTATTCAGAGTTTCTCAGATAAGCCAACATTAACGTAAAGGCGCGCCGCTGAAAACGAGCGGTTATCATTTATAAACACAGGCAGCAGTTCTCGGGAATTGGTTGCCGTTCCCCTTCACCACTCCCCTGACCCAGTACTTCTACACCGATCGGAAGAAATGTGAGGAGAAACAAAGCAGCACATCCTCACTCCAGGAGGTCTCCAGAGAGACTGTACACTAGCGACAATGGTTTGAGTGTTGAACGGCAGGATCAGTGTTAAGTGATGTTCACATTGGTTTCGAGTATAATTCATTTAGTGTCGAGAGCGTCGCGACGCCGCGTTAAAAAACTTTTCAAAATTTAGCCCAAGTTGCATATAAATGTGAAGGTAGTTCTTTTTCAATTTTGAGATATTTTCCAAGTTGTGAGGTTTTAGAGGAGTCATCTTACCACTTGCATGTTTCTTGATTTATTCAGTTTCGCGAGCCTCAAAAATGAAGTTTATCATTATCATCCTGCAGACAATACCAAGATAGAAGTGACAAGATTACGAGCTGCGATCAAGGACCGAGCTGAGCACACGAATGACGCCCCCTCTCTGATTATAGCAGAAGGTTTGATGAATACGCTGGAAGCCGTTAAAGCCCGCATTGGTTCAATTGGCACCATCAAGAAAGATGTGCGTAGGCACCGAGCAATGGGAGCACCACAGGATCCCCCGATTGCAACTCAATTTGAGATCCCGGATGAATATAGAGTCACTGATGGTATTAACCCAGCCCCGTTTTTAATATTCGACAATGGGGTTAATCTTGGACACCGAACAATTGTATATGCTACTGGGAGGTCACTCGCGCACTTGGCAACATCCCAAACGTGGTACCTAGATGGTAATTTCCCTCTCGCACCTCCGGCCTTTAGGAAGGTATATATAATTAGAGCAGCTCTTGGTGAGGCTGCCATAACATGTGTGTACGCATTTTTAACCGGCAAAACACAACATATATACGAAGAAATGTTTCGTGGGGTACAAGTGAAATGTATCAACCTAAGTTTCGACTTAGTCCCCCAAGGTTCTGTGATAGTAGACTTCGAGCAAGCAGCCATTAATGCTGTGCACGAAGTTTTCGGCAGAGACCGAGATGTGAGAGGGTGTTTTTTTTTCATTTGTACCAGTCGACAAGACGGAAAATTCAGGAATTGGGTTTGACCGCTGCTGTCAGAGATAAAGAAAGAATAGCTCATGCATGTGGTATGATGGACGCATTGGCCTTTCTTCCCTTGAACAATGTCGTCGAAGGAATGGCCTTCATGTGGGAGCATGCACCCCAAGAGATCTTCCACCTTCTTCGTTACTTCGACGAAAATTACGTTTCAGGAAGAGAGGAACCCGTTCGATGTCCTCTAGCACAGATGGGTCAACCTCAGCACGCTCCTCGATTCCGCCAATGTTTCCACCAGCATTGTGGAATGTCCATACTGTGACATTGGACGATGAAGACCGGACCAATAACATGGTCGAGTCATGGAACAACTCTGTGAAATCCCTCGTTGGACATTACCACCTAACGTTTTGGAAAGCCGTGGAGGCTTTTCAGAAAGACGCCGCGTCAAGCACAACAACAATGTTGCAGGCTGAAGTAGGCATCTTGCACAGAAAAAAAATACGTCGAGAGACAACTGGCCTTCAGCAGCAATTGAGAAGACTTTGCATCGAGTTGAATAATGGCCAGAAGAATTTAGAACAGTTTCTACGTGCCATCGGTCATACTATTCGAGTGTAAAATAAGCTCACTACATTTTTACAACTGTTTATTGAAGCGATCGAGCCTATAAGGTTTGTTATGCATTAAAAGTCGTTATTACGAGGTAAATGAAGTTGATTCTTGATCATCTCTATTTTGCATGATATTTATATAATACGTTGTGTACATATAGGCCTACACGAATACATCAATTTGAATTTGTTATATTTTTCAAGAAATGTTTGCATGAACTTGATAAATTACAAAGCAGAGTCAGATTTCAAAGAAGACAAGGCAATTCTATGTATAGGCAATAACTTGAAATATTACATAATTAGGCCTACATTCATTTGCTACAAGGGGTTTCAATATATTTTGTAATAATTCTATTTTATTTAGTATCAATCTTTTCCAAAAGTGTGTGTTTCAAATTGGCTTAAATGATTATATTATCTTGAGTTTGTGTGAGCAACTCAACTCGACCTGTATTTCATGTGAACAACATCTAGCCTTGTATTTGGACCGCGCTTGATTGTTATCAATTCGCCTATATAATGTAAGGTAATGTTTGAAGTATTTAGCATGGTCTACGATCTACTAATTATGCCTGATTAGTGTACAATTAGTGTTTTACCAACATGGATGTTATAATTATAATAAATAATATTTTAATTTATATTGGTGATAGTATTATTTATATGAATACATGCATGGTAATGTGTAAAATGTTCTCCAGACTAGGTGCAACAAATGCAAGTTTCAAGTGAATATTATAACAATTATTTTCAATAAAATATTTTTTTCTAATTTTCTTTCTGAAGGGAATAAGATTTTCTTTGAGGATGTCATTAGAATTCATTAAATGAATACTAATTAGATAGAGATCCCTTCATCCCGTTCCAGAGAAGTCCCGTTGTGGGTTAACCGACAGTCAACTTGTTATCTCCCTTGGTTACGTGTGATATTTGATGGACCAATCTTAAGAGGCCCCAGCTTGCTCAAATTAGCGTTTTGTCGCGAGCTTGTAGAGGAAGGTTGTGAAAAGAGGCCAAGGGGCAAAGCATAGGCTATGCAAAGGCCGTAATTTACCTAGCTCACACTTTTGATTTTTTTCACTTTTTGTTTTGTCGTTAGTCTTATATATTTATCCAGGGTTCCGCATATGTGAATTAAAAAAATATATAGGGCCTATTGGAAGAAGTTGATGTTTTTCTCAATTCTATATTTTCGGAAACAAACTTTTTCAAATTAATACCTACGGCAAAAAATCAAATTGACATCTCAAAAATTACGGTCGTGAGAGTTTTGACGTCAAAAATGAGAACCACACGGCCTCTTAAAATATTTATAAAATGATTTTAAATAAATAATGAATCAGCAAAGAAAGTATCGATTAAAAAAGAAAGCTGAATCAAGATCAGCAACAATTATAAATGAAGACGAAGTTTCCCCATTGGGAACATACAAGTGCCCACAAAGTTTAGGTAAGGCATTGGCATGAGTGAGACGAGTACTACCGAACGGTCCGTCAAAAAAGTTGGCCGTCGCTGCTCGTGAATGAATTAATGTGGTGTTTAGCGGCGCGTCAACAACGACGTGGTTATTTGCGCCGATACTTTGTTGGGTATCAGAACCCATATTGCACCCTAATACAGTGTCATGCGAATAAATACAGTCATACTGACAACAATCATGCCGGTAAAAACAATCACTGATAAATACAATCATACTAATGACTACTACTTGTGATGGAAAGCAGCCCTCGACTTGGTAAAGAACTATTCTTTAAAAAAAGGATTCAAAGCCGTACGAAATAAGTGAAGAAATAAAAACGGCCGTGATCGAATTCTTTGAACGAGATGATAAAACAATCACTGATAAATACAATCATACTAATGACTACTACTTGTGATGGAAAGCAGCCCTCGACTTGGTAAAGAACTATTCTTTAAAAAAAGGATTCAAAGCCGTACGAAATAAGTGAAGAAATAAAAACGGCCGTGATCGAATTCTTTGAACGAGATGATATCAGCAGCCCCGGGAAAAAGAGACCCCAAATCCGATAAAAATCCTCTCACGGGTAAAAGAGAATTGCTACAAAAACGACACTTAGTAATGACAGTTGGAGAAGCTTACACCGAGTTTCAAAAAGAAAATGAGAACTTGGATATTGAAAAATCTGAATTTTATGCTCTTCGCCCACAGCACGTACTTCCACTATCACTGACGCCCCATAACGTATGTGTGTGTCTATTTCACGCGAACTTTGATTACTTGATTCAGTCAGTTAACACCACTTTTCCTGGTTTTCCTGCTAATGGGAAAACATTGTTGACGCAAGTTACTTGCGATACTGAGACCGAGTCCTGCATGATGGGCCTATGTGATGAGTGTAAGAGCTCTTCCAACCTTCTACGTCAGCTATTACCTAACGGTAATGAACTTGCTAAAAACACTTCGTGGAAGCAATGGTCTGACGTGGACGGTCGTCCAAAGATCATTGAGACTAGAGGCACTGTTCTCGATGCTATTGGATTGTTGGAAAAGAAGCTGCCGTATTACCGCATACACACTTTCGTGAAAAGGACTCAGTCTACGTACTTCGATAATTTGACGATGGAGCTGCCTGTAAATGAATTTGTTTTTCAAGTTGATTTTGCTGAGAATTTCTCTGCAATAGCACAAGATGAAATACAGAGTGCTCATTGGAGTCGCCAACAAATAACAGTGTTTACTGCCTGCGCTTGGTTACCAGATGGTAAAAAAAGGTCGTTTGCAGTAATTAGTGACGACTTATCACACAACAAACACTCTGTGTGGGTTTATCTACAAAAGATCTTTGCAGCTTTGAAAACAGAGTTCCCTTTGCAAAAAGTATACATATTTTCAGATGGCTGTGCCGGGCAATTTAAAAACAAGTACACTCTTTCGAACATTTGTCTTCTAGAGCAAGACTTTGGATTACAAGGGGAATGGAATTTCTTCGCCACTTCCCATGGAAAGGGCGCTGTCGACGGTATAGGGGAAACGGTGAAACGCAAAGTTTGGATGAAGGTCAAAGGACGCAGGGCCATTATAAATGGAGCACGAGAGTTCTACGACTGTGCCGAAAAAGTTGTTGAGGGAGTCACTCTTCTTTACGTTTCTTGTCAAGAAATTGATGAGAACGTTGAATTTTTGGACACTCGGTGGAACAAGGTAAAACAAATACCCGGTGTGCAGTCCATGCATCACTTCCTTTCCGGGGACAGAAACAACCTTCTGGTGGGCAAGACAGCCACTTCAGACATGAAAGCTGTTTTAATTCGGCCAGAAGATAGGGAAGATTTGCATCAAGAGCCCGAGACTGGTGTTAACGATTCTTCTGTTCAGGTGACAGTCGGCAACTTCGTTCTCGTGTCGCTATTAGTACGAGGGAAAAAATCCGTGAAAAATTGTACCACGCTGAAGTTATCGAAATTGATGATGAAACTGACGAAGTCACTGTCAAGTACATGCATCCTAGTAGCAATTATTGGGTATGGCCTGATGATCACGATCAGTCGTGCGAGAATAAAGATGTAATTAAGAAGATTGTTGACGCACCTAGGCTTTGTAACAATCGTGGTCAATTCAGGTCTAATTAGATGAGCGTAGCGAAGATTTTCACTCAAGTCTTACGGAGCTTTGTCTGTGCGTTTTTTGTTTGTTTTTTGGTTGTTTGTAAACACTGCACAGGTCGCAGGGTTTGACCGATCGACATGAAACTTTTTTATTAGATGAGCGTAGCGAAGATCTTCACTGAACTCTTACGGAACTTTGTCTGTGCGTTTTTTTTTCTTTTTTTTTTTTTTTTTGTAAACACTGCACAGGTCGCAGGGTTTGACCGATCGACATGAAACTTTTATTTTATATGCAAACTTATCCAACTTAGAACTGTATAGTATTGAGGTCTAATCGGTTGAACCATTTTTGAGAAACATCATTTAGAAGTTTCTAAAAACCCCATAAGATTTGGCTGGGCGGAAAAAAATTGAAAAAATAATCTCTTCAATATGATTCAAATTTTCCACAAATGTGAACACAAGAATAATATACATGAATAAAAATCTGGTTTGATATTCGGACCAGCCGTTTTGGAGAAAATAATATGATACATGTATTTTATTCATCGGAAAGAGAGAAATATTAGTTGAAAAATGTTGCATTGTCGAAGTCACGGCTTTCTAGATTCACTGACATCGGATGAAGTTCATTTCAAATGATCAAGGTTTGTAGAGTTTTCGATTATACTTTATATAGACATCTCGCTCATCGTACTACGCACATCCTGCGTTTTCCTAGTTATATGCAAACTTATCCAACTTAGAACTGTATAGTTTCGAGGTCTAATCGGTTGGACCATTTTTGAGAAACATCATTTAGAAGTTTCTAAAAACCTCATAAGATTTGGCTGAGCGGAAAAAATTGAAAAATCAAATCTCTTCAATATGATTCAAATTTTTCACAAATGTGAACACAAGAATAATATACATGAATAAAAATCTGGTTTGATATTCGGACCAGCCGTTTTGGAGAAAATAATATAATACATGTATTTTATTCATCGGAAAGATAGAAATATTAGTTGAAAAATGTTGCATTGTCGAAGTCACGGCTTTCTAGATTCATTGACATCGGATGAAGTTCATTTCAAATGATCAAGGTTTGTAGAGTTTTCGATTATACTTTATATAGACATCTCGCTCATCGTACAACGCACATCCTGCGTTTGCCTGACGATGGACAAAGGCTAGCTGCATCATGGAAACCCACGTTAAAAAACTGTGCAACTACCAACGTCAATATAGCGCCGACGACTATGGACCCCATGATTACGTGCACGAACAGAGACAATACTCGCCCTGCCAGAAATACTAAAGTTGTTACAACATCCATCAACACACCACTGACCCACATAATAACTAGGTCAGCAACAAGTAAACCTGTTCAGGCAACAGACGGCGTTGATAACACAGGTCGGATGACAAGAATGAAAAGCAAAATGCTCGCATTAGAGCGCGCACGTGACGTCACCCAGCGCTGCTAGCTTCACTTCTCTGGACTCAGGTGAGTGCATCTTTTGGCGCCAAAACAGATGTGACAGTTGCTGGCTGCTCTCCCATTGGTCCTTGTCATCACATGACCACGGCAACCAATCACATCAAGTCAACACAGTTTTAGCGGTACTTCGTGTAAATAGACGCATCGAGAATGAGAAGAAGGTCAGTGAGCTCTATGGTTTGACTCAAGACTGTTGTCTCCAAGAAGATGAATAGTGCGATCTATTCGAAACGTCGAGATAGTGCGACAAAGTGCAGGATTCGGCCTGCACTGCAATCTCTCAAAAGTAAGCGGCATTATCCTAAAGAAAACTCTAATATATATATATATATATATATATATATATGCTCGGGTCCTACAAACACTTCGTTACAAAGATTGTGCCAGTGTACTAAAATTCAATTTTTTTCAGGTGCAGATGGTCTTGTTGAGGCCAAATGTCCTTACAGCCATAAGGACAGAACCATGGACGAGGCCATCGCTCACGACAAAGCGTTCTGCCTTGTTAAAAAAGAGGATGGCAGCTATGAGCTGAAAAAAAGCCACAACTACTTTCACCAGGTCCAAGGACAAATATATGTCACCAATCGGTCCTGGTGCGATTTTGTCGTATGGACCACGAAAGGAACGGTCGTCGTCAGGGTGGACAAAGATGAGGAATGGGCAGCCAATATTCATTATTTGGTGTATTTTTATAGGCATACTTTGCTTCCTAGAATACTAGAGGTGTAAATAGTTAGGGTAAGATGGAATTATAATATAAAACAGCATAATCAGCTGTAGCATGTACATGTATATTCATTTATTTTATTGTCATTAAAATTAATTAAAGCAAGAATAAAGCAAGATTAATTTCTTTAATTATTTCAGAGAATTTTAGGCCTAGGGTCTACGGTACCATTAATAAGATTTTATCACTGAAGTATTGTTAACATTTTAGATACAGACTCCTACGCATCCTTATTTTGTTTACTCATATCGATTATTGGCAGTTGGAAGTTTGTGAGTGCGGCACAAATTTGGAAGATTTTAGTAGAGTTGCTTCTGTGCCAGTGAGAGACATAGTCAAGAATTATATAAATTTTTATTCGTTGAATGGCTCGCTCGACATGAATTCTTGCTCTTGCAATGTTCAAAGTAGTTTTCACCTCTTCAGTAGTGAATTGAGGTCGCCGTATCAAGGGAGGAATGTTTAAAGACACGCCGGGAGGTAAAATGTCATATAGTACAAAACCTTCATCAGCCATGACCATGTCCCCGGGCTCCATATGGTTTAGCACCCCACTATGTTGAACAACAGCCTTATCAGAAGTGCTTCCTGGATATAAGGAACTGCAGAACGTAACAAAACCGTTTGGAGCAATTCCTACTAGACCTTTGAATGTGCTTCGATATTTGTAGCTGCTGTAGGTCAGATTTTGATTGCCCATCGAGTCGGGCTTTGCAATTGTTACTTCCGTACAATCCAGTATGATTCGACAGCAGCTAAAGTTTTTGAACTCACTCGGAAGGCTATTACAATTTTTATTCGGCGAAGGAATTTTTTAAGCATCCCTTTAACCAAGATTACGTGGAGGGCATCAAGTATTGTACGCAGTATATTTCTAATTGTAGATTCTGATTTACCTAGCCTGTAGGCTAAATCCAGGTTCGGCATATTGAGTTTCAATTTCATCAGTGTTATAAACAACTGATCTTCAAGTGGAACAGAAGTGACAGTCAATTTTTCACCAGTAATAGTAAATCTCTTCAAGAGGTTTACTATAATATCAAAGTATTGGAATCCTGGCATACCTAAAATTAACAATAATAAATTATAGGCTAGGCCATCACTGGTACAAAAAAATATTATAGGCTAGGCCAACACTGGTACAAAAAATATTACAGGCTAGGCCAACACTGGTACAAAAAATATTATGGGCTAGGCCAAATACCGACACAGACAAATGAACTACTGAAATACCAGTACTGCTGCACTGGCGACGCGAATTAGCTTGGCGCTCGAATTCACACCCGAGAACCACGGCCCAACAGAGTCGCACGTGCATGCGCTATACGTTTTTGTTCTCGTCTATTCGGCTAGTACGGTAAAGCTTGCGTTGTGAATTTCTAAATTCGACATCCAAATGCTAATTAATAAATGTACTCCTTTCACATTTCTCCACTGTCTCTATCTGAACAATAGATCATATTCCATCTCCTACTATTAAGCTTCTTTGTTCATTGCTCGCTCGCGTGAGCGGGTCAGGAGAGGTATTTAACCGAGTCCGGTTGTATATTAGTAGGCCTATGCAATTCGTTATAATGAATAATACCAATGTCAGTCGCCAATAGGACTACTATTTCTACTAGATTCTACTATTCCGCCGTGTGGCCGGCTGGACAGACACTCCGAATTTTGAAATTTAAACTAGGCCTATGTCTACATTCCAAACGTGCCTGTGTACATCCGGATAGCGTCTTCATTTCCTGTTCCTTTCACAGAAGAATATGACATCTGCCCTTGAAGTGATTCTAGTTCCGTAACTCTTTTGTGCAGGTCTTGGCTTTTGAGCTTCAGGCCATCAACCTCGATACGAAGCTCCGCAACTTCATCACGAATTGTTTTCTTCTTCTTAGGGGGAGGTGATTTTAAGCCAAGACAATTGTAGTTCGAAAGATTCCAGGCAAATCGAATAGGAGCTGCCTCTTTACCAGAAGGAAAATGCCAGCTGCATATGCGTGAATGTGCGTTGGGTGAGAAATCATCTCGTCTGAAATGTCATTGCATAAATATAGGTCAGAGGTCGATAAGAATAGTACGAAATATATATGATTGAAGCTATTTACGAGAAAAAAATGCAACTGAGCGCTCACCTTATAAGTTTTATCCATTTCTCACACTCTTTTTGATCCGTAGGAAATCTGTAGAAGCTCTCTGTTGAATTTGTGTTTGATAGTGAGCACTCGGGAACATAACAACACACCATTTTGAAATAAGATCTATTAATGCCTCCTTGAACGTGTGATACGCATGTCGATACAAAAATATCGTACGGGCCGTGACACACCGAAGAAGGAGTCGGGACGCTTGGCATCACCGTAATTTGAGCGTTGCAATATTTCGAGTTTCCAGTCACTAACATGGGCGGAACGGAGCGGTTGAGTACAGGTTTTCGACGTTGCAATTACAAGGTGTTTTTGTTCATTGAATAGTTTAAATTTGTTATTGTTTTTAATTGTTGTATGGCTTTCTTGACAATAAGAAAAGACCAGTGAACATGAGGGAGTATTTTTTTTCGTGTAGGTGCAGTAATGAAGAAGCTGTGGCGTTTTAAAGATGTGCCCCCATGTTAATCAAATGGGCGTGTTTCAAGCGAAAGAACCCAAAAATGCGCGGGTAGGCCTACTACAGTTCCCTATTGTGAATCGGGTGAACCATCACTTGCACATCGTCGTCAATATCTTCTCGCAGGCTATACGTCTAAATTAAAGTCTATGCGTAATCACCCCGCATATAAACAAATATTCGAACCTCAATTCCAACCCGTTGCATGCATGCAAAAAAACCATTTGCCACCTTACCTACAGGTATTCGTCTGTCTCGTCTTTTGGTCGACTTTGAATTAATTATACCAGCTGTCTAAATACCCAAGCAGATCCAGCAATACTGCTCCCTGGTTGGTGCCAAGGCCTCAAGTTAATACTCAACTAACAAGTTTAAGAAAAGAGGATACCAGCTCACTCATTCATCGTCAGAAATTTCACGAAATATGTTCACATTTCCAAAACTTTGTTCATTACTTCACGGATGGATCAAAACTGAACGACTCCGTAGGGAGTGCGTTTTGTTTTGATCAACTGATATTCAATGCTGTTTTAAACTGAATTCAATGTGTAGTGTTTTCACGTCTGAAATCGTAGCTATTCGTGGCTAAAAGTTGCAGAACGCCCCTAGCGGCGGATTTGTGAACCCGTGAAAAGTAGTCGCAAGCAATAGATGTTGATGATTTTGTATAGAAATGGCTACGTTTTCACCGAAAAAGCGTAGTGATAATAAGAGGTTTTGTTGCGTGCCACAATGTTCAACAATGGCAAAGAGGAACAGGGAATGTTCATTTCATTCATTTCCTAACGACGAAGAAGTTTCAATTGTAGATAACGCCAATGGGTTGAAAAAAGAAAGTGAATAGAAAAAAACAGTGGGTCAAGTTGTTGAAGATAGGCAAGAGTGTCTCAAAGAACATGATTGTGTGTTCACTACACTTTTTGCCCACTGACTATTTCCTACCAGGTAAGCTCTTAATCAAGTAATCAATTAGTCGTAATATTGTCCAAATTAAGTGGTCATAAATATGTCCACGTTAAATGGCCCTGGGCCCAGCCCAAGATTGCTAACTAGGGCGTAACCTAACCTACACATTCAATGCTAGGGCTAGTCCAATGTCTTAGGCCTAGCCATTGATTTTCTAACTTCATGACCAATGACCTAGAGTCTAGACCATTGAATTTGAGACCTAACCGATGTCTGTAAAAATGTTGGGCTAGGTAGGCCCTAGATAAATAATACACTTGTGAAATGAGGGCCCACCGAAAATGGGCCTACCAATTATAAAAAATAATCCTAATCAAGTCATATTGATATTCATTTTCAGATTGCAGCACTAAAAGTCTGCGCTTGAAGAAGACAGCAATCCTTTCACAAAACTTGCCCATTGTTTCAATTCCTGCATCTTGGGTAAAGCCCAATGAAACCACGTCACAGCGGAAAGACCGCTATGTGAATAGGACAGCAGTTTCAGACCCAGGTGTATCCACTGGAAGTCAAGATTCGGATCCTGGACCAAGTAGGCCTACAGAAGATATGTCTACGTCAATGGACGATGCTGAGGCTTTATTGTTCTTCGCCGCATACGCAGGAACCAGTGTCGACGAGCAACCCACTGAACACAGATATGCCCGACCGTAAAGACCTCACAAGATGAGATGCTTGTGTGGAAGTTGGTGAGCATGGAAAATCCACAAGAGACTTTGGAACTCAAGTCAGCAGTGGCGATCAGCACTGTGAACATCACTAAAGTTATAACAACCGAGAGAAATCTGAACATTGCACCGGTATCCCTACGTTTGCATTATTAAATGCCATAATTACGTGTTTCACGGCAATCTCTCCGAAGAGTAACCGTCATTCAATGAACAATAAAACCAAAGTGCTGCTCACTTTCATGAAGCTCAAACTTGATTTTAGCTTTGTTTTACTCTCAATTTTGTTGGCGGAACCGGAGCCACATGCAGTAATGTGTTCAAATCCACATTTGTGACACTTGCAAGTATTATGCATGGCATGATTCCTTGGCCATCCAAGATGGAAGTCATGCAAAACATGCCAAAATGTTTGGTGAATATAAGAAAACGCGTATAGTTTTAGATTGTACAGAAATAGCTACGTTTAAGTCCAAGTGTTTGAAGTGTCGCATCATGTCGTACTCGTATTATTAAGGAACACAGGCAATGAAATATCTGATCGGAGTATCCCCAGCAGGTCTTATAACATACATAAGAGCTGGATATGGGAGCAGAGCTTCTGATAAAACGATATTTGTAGATAGCGGACTGGTGGGAAATTTGGATTCCCTAGTGGACGACATAATGGTCGATAAAGGTTTTTTAATTGAGGATATATGCGACCAGTTTGGATTTGGCTTCATTTGCCCTCCTTTTGACCGATCGACATGAAACTTTTTTTTATACGCAAACTTATCCAACTTGAACCATATAGCTTTTGAGTCATATCTGTTGGACCATTTTTTAGAAAACTCATCTCAAAGTTTTCAAAAACCCCATAAGATTAAGGTCCGTACCCCTAGCACCCTCTTTCTTTATTCACGAATTTTTGGTGACGCCAATCGTTTGTGCTGCGTTTGTGTTGGTTTGTGCCGTTGAAATTTCCGTTTGTGCTGCCCTCCTTCTGCCCCGAAATCGCATTTAAAAAAGGAGTGGCTAGGGGTACGCCAGCACCCCCTTTTGACAAATTTGAAAATTCATCTATGCCAATCGTTTGTGCTACGTTTGTGCCGGATTGTGCCGTTGAAATATTCGTTTGTGCTGCCCTTTCTTCTGCCCCGAAATCGCATTTCAAAAAGGGGTGGCTAGGGGTACACTAGCCTTCCCTTCACAATATTGCATATTTGAAAATTCCAATCGTTTGTACTACGTTTGTGCCGTTGAAATTTTCAGTTGTGCCACTCTCTTTTTGCCCCCAAATCGCATTTCAAAAAAGGGGTGGCTAGGGGTACGCCAGCACCCCCTTTTCACAAATTTGAAAGTGCAACTACGCCAATCGTTTGTGCTGGATTGTGCCGTTGCAATTTCTGTTTGCGCCACCCTCCTTCTGCCCCGAAATCGCATTTCAAAAAGGGGTGAATAGGGTAGAATTCGGTAGGGTAGTTTTCTGGGTAGAAGGAGAGTGGCACAAACGAAAATTTCAACGACACAAACCAGCACAAACGTAGCTCAAACGATTGGCATAGATGAATTTTCAAATTTGATAAAAGGGGGTGCTGGCGTACCCCTAGCCACCCCTTTTTTAAAATGCGATTTTGGGGCAGAAGGAGGGCAGCACAAACGGAAATTTCAACGGCACAAACGCGGCACAAACCAGCACAAACGCAGCACAAACGATTGGTGTCACCAAAAATTTGTGAACAAAGAAAGGGGGTGCTAGGGGTACGGACCTTAGTTAGTTAGTTAGTATTGTTTTAAGGCGCTCAACGGCTGGGTTATCAGCGCCTTCGTTTGTGCTAATTGTATGTATGAAACTTATCGGTATAATAACATTACAACGGATTTAAAAACAGGTTCCGGTGTAAAAAGCCGGGACCTGTCATACTTAGATGTAACAACTACTATACTAAATAACGATTGTAAACTACTTACTACTATTAAACTTAGCAACTGTATATCACATACGAGATCGAGCAACAGGCTCCGGTTTGAAAAGCCGGAACCTGTATAAAAACTACTATACTAAATAACAACTATAAACTACTTAACTACTATAAAACTTGACAACTACCTAGTACATATGAGATCGAACAGCAGGCTCCGGTTCACGAGGCCGGAACCTTCCACACATAGATGTAAAAACTACTATACTGAATGACCACTATACACTACACTACAGATGTAAAATAAACTAAACAAAATATGATGTAAAAGAATTGACTAGAAGTGACTAGATCTGGTTGTACAGCTCAGTTTCTCGGAGGAACGCCATAAGTGTATTAATCGCTCCCTGATCGTCCTGGAGGATCTTGTCCAGGTCGTCAGGCATGTTCAGGCGACGACGCAGATCTCTGTGCTGTGGGCACTCAACTAGGATGTGTTTTACAGAAAGCGGGGCATCACACGCGGAACATCTGGGAGGATCTTCTCGCCGGAGCAGGACCCGTGGGTAAGTTGACAATGGCCAATTCTCATTCTGGCCGTGACGACCTCTTCTCTCCGCGAAGAGCGGGAGGAAGAAGGCCAAACACGGACGGAAGGTTTAATTACTCGCAACTCATTTTCAGTGATGGAGCTCCACGAAGATTGCCATTGCGATAAGAAGGTATGTTTAAACATGTTTTGCAGGTCTTTCGACGGCGCATGTTTCAGGTCAATGCTGCTCCTAGTAGTGGCTTGTTTCGCAGCTTGGTCCGCCCTCTCGTTACCTGCTATACCTGAATGCCCAGGTATCCAACAGAAAGACACCTCAGTTCCGCTTGCATGTATTTCAGCTAATTCATTGTGTATGCTCTGAAGCAGGTGTTCCATTGGAAAATAGTTCCCAATGGCCTCGAGCGAACTAAGGGAATCGGAGCAGATTACAAACCGTGTTCTCCTGTCTTTCTTGATAAAACGTAGGGCCATTAAAATCGCATATAGTTCTGCAGTATAAACGCTGCAGTTCTGGTTTAGTTTAAAACTTACATCCGCTGTACCCACTGTAAAAGCGCAACCAACATTTTCATTCAGCCTGGATCCATCAGTATATATTGCAGTGTGGTCGTTGAAATGAGTACTAAGCATGGAGTAAAGAGTTTGCTGGTAGACAACTGGTGCGGTGGATGATTTCGAATAATTGGACAAGTGAGTGTAGCACTGAGGCTGAGGTATGATCCAGGGAGCTTTCTTGCTGAAGCTGGACTTGATGGTGTCTCTCACATCAGTACCCATGCTTGCCAGTAGCTCCTGTAGACGTATTCCCAGTGGTCTCGTGCTCGTGTGCCTCGCACCATAGATTGCCTGGAGTGGCGGATCGAATACCGTCCTATGAATGAAATGTTGAGGTAAGCTCTTGAGTTTTGATGCGAATGAACACATGAGGTATTTCCTCCGTACTTCAAGTGGGGGTTCTCCGGACTCGCAGTATAAACTCGTGACGGGGCTTGTGCGGAAGGCGCCCAGTGACAGACGAATACAAGAGTTATGAATAGTATTTATTGATTTGATATACGAGTCCCTGGCAGATGAATACACAATGCTACCGTAGTCCAATCTCGACCGGATAAGCGATCGGTACAGTCGTAGCATGACAACGCGATCTGCGCCCCAAGAGGTTCCACTTAAAATCTTCATAATATTCATTGTCTTCATGCATTTAGTTTTCAGTTCCAGAAGGTGCGTCTTCCAGTTCAACTTCCTGTCCAATATCAACCCCAGAAATTTAACCGACACCGAACAGGTAATGTTGGTCCCTGCTAGCGTGAGATCGGGCTGCTGCTGGACGCCTCGCAGGCGGTTAAAGTTCACGGACGTGGTCTTCGAAGGAGAGAATCGAAACCCTGTTCGTTCAGCCCACTGCACAAGACGATTCACGGTAAGTTGGATTTGACGTTCAGCGATACTCAGCTTGGGTGACCGGTAAAATATTACCAGGTCGTCGACGAATAAGGAGTAACTCATGGGTCTCTTGATGCACGATGCAATGCTGTTAACTGCTATCAAAAACAAGGTGCAGCTCAGGACCGATCCCTGAGGTACTCCATTTTCCAGCGTGAATTGTGAAGATAAAATTGAACCTACTCTAACATAAAATTGTCTGTCTGATAAAGAATTGAGAATAAAAATGGGTAGATGTCCTTTAAACCCCCATGTATGTAGTGACCTTAATATCCCATAGCGCCATGTCGTGTCGTATGCCTTTTCCAAGTCAAAAAAGACAGCCAGTAGGTGTTGTTTTGACAGGAAGGCATTTTGTACATGGGATTCCAGGTTCACTAAATGATCCAGCGTCGAGTGGTTTCGTCTGAACCCCGACTGGCCGGGAGTGATGAGATCACGTGTCTCCAGTTCCCAAACCAGTCGTCTATTGACCATTCTCTCGAGGATTTTGCAAACACAACTTGTAAGAGATATAGGTCTATAGCTAGCAGCATATTTCTCATCTTTTCCTGGTTTTGGAATTGCAACCAGGATAGAAGTTAACCAGGACGAGGGAAATTGTTCTTGGGACCAAATTCGATTGAACATTTCCAATATGAATGTGAGTGAATCGGATGCTAGATTCTGGAGCATTTTATTGTGGATCGAGTCGGGACCTGGAGCTCCATCACGAGAATCCCGAAGTGCCGACTCAAGTTCCCACATTGTAAAAGGCAAGTTGTAGCTCTCGTCTCCAGTACTATCGAACGATAGGTGTTTGGATTCCTTCAAAGTCTTAATTCTTAAAAATGCATCCGAATAATTATGCGAACTTGATACTTCGGCGAAGTGTTCGCCAAGTGCATCGGCAATTTCTAACTTCGATGTTTCTAGAACACCATTAACCATGATTCCTGTTATAGCCGTGTGAACGTATTTCCCTGCTACTTTCTTTAATCTATCCCATACTACGGACGAAGGTGTGAACCTATTTATAGTTGTTACGTAGTTGCGCCATGACATTTTACGGGCTTGCTTGATCGTGTACCTTGCTTTGGCACGTAAATGTCGATAGGCGGAAAGATTCATATTGGTGGGATACTTTTGAAAATTACGAAGTGCCCTGCGCCGTTTTTTGATAGCCTCTCTGCAATCGTCGTTCCACCAAGGGACTGTAACGCGCCGAGGTTTGCCGGATGTTAGAGGAATTGAGTCTGTTGCAGCTGATACAATAATGTCAGTGACGTACGAGACGTGGCTCTGAATGTCCGGGAAGTCGGTTGGAACGAACAAAGCTAACTTTCGGAAGAGCGACCAATCCGCTTTGTTGATCTTCCATTTCCGGTGCGTTTGATATTGTTGAGGCCTAGCGTGTGTACGTATGATGATAGGGAAGTGATCGCTACCGCATAAATCTGGGTGCACACTCCAATCGTAATTCAATAGGATCGACGGACTACATAAAGTCAGGTCGATCATGGAATAGGTGCCATGTCCGGAGCTGAAGTGAGTCGAGTCTCCGTTGTTCATGATGATGATGTTCAAGTCTATACAGATCTTCTCTATGATACTTCCTCTCTGGTCTACAGTGCTACTTCCCCACAGTATGTTATGCGCGTTGAAATCACCGCTGATCATGAATGGAGAAGGTAGTTGAGAGAACAGATCAACTAAGGCTCTTTCTGACACTCTTTCAGAGGGTGGTAGGTACAAATTGCAAACCGTTAGCTGTTTTGGACAAAAAACTTGAACTGCTACGGCTTGCAGTGGAGTTTGAATGTTGATTTCCTCTGAGAAGTGGTCATTCCTTACAGATATGGCCACTCCTCCACTCGCCCTGTCACATGTCAGATAGTCTTTTCGATAAAAACAGTAGCCTTTTAAAATAGGTTTATCTAAGATTCTAAAACGAGTTTCTTGTAGAGAGAGAAACACAGGATTAAAATCTGATAAAAGCAATCTGATCTCTTCTTGGTGAGCATAAAAACCATTGCAGTTCCATTGAATGCAGGACATACTTAAAAGATAATATCACAGGTGAGTAGAATATATAAAAAATACCAGAGGAGTATTGGAATATCACAGAAATATCACAGATAGGATGGTCAAGACTTTTTTAAAAAGTCCACTCTTTGGGGGAATTTCTTTCCTTTCAATTTCGATGGCTTTTGGGAGCCATCAACCTCCATATTGTCGTCAGACATGTCGTCTGCAGACAAAGGGTCAGAGCTGTTGCGCAGTTTGTCGGACGCAACAGATCGATCCAGCTTCGTTCGCTGGGGTTTTACGTGTGTGGGTTGGCTAGATTTCTTTGACTCAAGTACTTTAGGGGTTTCAGTATCCTTCGACTCACAAGGCACGTTGGTGATGTCGGTGTCCTTCGAATCAAGAGGAACTTCAGTCAAAGCGGGTATGGTAGGTGATTTCAGAGTTTTTATTTCATTCTTGAGGTCGGTTATGACACTCATTAATTCTAGCATCTGCCTCTGAGTGACCTCTTGGGCAGCGGTCATTTTTGAGAGTTGTTCCTTCAACTCCTTGTTTTCTCTCTCCAATACCGACATGCTGTTCGTAACTCGAGCATCCGAGTGCGAACCAACGACTGCAGAAAAAGAAAAAGGTAGCTTCGACTGGGGGTTCATCTCTCTATATTTAATCCTAGCATCTCTAGGCTGTAGTTTTTGTTTAATACTTATTTCTAATATGGATCTTTCTTCTTTCCATTTAGGACAGTTCCGAGATGAAGAAGGGTGACTCCCCTTACAATTGATGCACTGAGCTTCCCCCTTGCATGGATCTGGCTCGTGTTCGTCCATGGCGCACATGTTGCAGGTTGGTCTATTTTTGCAGTTGGGTTTGGTGTGGCCGAAACGTTGAAACGCAAAACACCTCATGGGATTAGGGATGTATGGGCGAACATTAAGCATGTGAAATCCAGCGCTTATTTTCTGCGGTATATCAGGGGTACTGAAGGTCAAGATTAGAATGGGAGTTGCTTGGAGGACGCCATTGTTTCTTCTGTTGATCCTGAAGACATCAGTTACATTCTGCAAGGCCAGTTCCTCCTTGATTTCTTCAACCGAACTGTTCAGAAGATCGTAGCAGAAGACTACTCCCTTCGAGCTATTAAGTCGGGTGTGTGCAGTTACTTTAACTGGAAAAAGATTTACAAATGCGGTACATTTCAGAAATTTGTCCGATTGCTTGTCATCTCGTGTTTCGATCAGCAGAGTGCCATTTCTAAGTTTCTGTACGCTTTTAACATCCTTAGACACATTTTCAATTGCTTTGTTGAAATCTCTGTCAGCTTCATCACGCGTAATTACAAGGAATTTCGGAGCTAGCGATGTTTTGGCTATTATATCATCGAGGGCGATTCGAGTTTCGAAAAGCGACCTCGGTCTTTTTTCAGGGTAAGAATTTTCGGGGGGGGGGGGGGAGAATTTGGTTTTGAGATAAGATTATTCATGTTGGTCCCACGAGAAGCTACGGATATAAAGGTCACCTCCCACAGAGCCCCGCTTGTGGGAGTAAGGCTATGGTAAAACTGGAGGTCGCCATTTGTCCAGAGTTCATCGTTTGCGACTACATTAACCCGTAGCCATTCAGCTCCTCGGCACGATTGTTTACACCTTGAGCTTAGGTTCATGTCCTTGTACTTTGCCATTGTTGTCAACAGTCGTGGGCGTTTCAAGCATATGGAGGAAGCCGGCGAGAAAGAGAAAAGGAAGGGAAGACGAGAAGATGAAGACGATAGATGAGGAAAGAAGTGAGAAGAAAACGCAACACTCAGCACTCCCTCCACACACTCCGGTCACCAGACGGCACCCACTCAACCGACGGTCCGAACTTGGTCTGGACCCTCACCCCAGACCTTATCGCCATGGGTGACCCTGCTGGGAGCAAATGAATTGCTCCCGACGATAGCTCTGGGGGCGCATTCCTGTACGAGTTAATCCGATTTTAGTGCAGATAATACCGAAAAACAGAAGAAAAGCGGTATTATCCCATATCAACAGCCCATGCACAGCCACCTTTAATTCTGGGTTTAAGTTAATACTGGGTTTATCTTGTACAGGAATGCCCCCCCTGGGGATCACGGGGCCACGGAAGCCCCCACACGACGTCAAGGTGTCCGGATCCTTTGAGGGGGATGGCCTAGTATAAAATGATGATTAAAAATCCTATGTCTCATGTACCATGTTACTGTTTTCTTTCATCTCCTGAATAAATATTGTACCGTAGGCCTACATTAATGTCGATCGAATTCCAAGGTAAGTACATTTAGGGCATTACCATCGAGTTATTATGAATTCAACTGATTTAATTGTATAATTGTTAAATTGAATTTTGTGAAAATGTGTACGGTAGCTGGATCATGGATGCAGCGTCAACCTACCTGATAGGGAAATACATAACCTGCAATACGCATTGGTCTATAATGAAGGATATTATCTTTAGCTATTGTTTTATAGCAACATGCACCTTGATCTTTACATATGAAACTTTAAATAATGAAGCCTAAATATTCATAGATAAAAGTATGTAGGCCTATACAAAATCATTCCTCGGTTCATCACCTATTTATCCATCCTTAGTGAGTTTGTGTGCCTACTGCCGCGCGTAATCGAGTCTGGCTATGTCGTCACGAACCGGCCGGCCAATCAAAAGTTACTCACGCCCACTTCACGGGAATAGGCAACCTCTTCTACTATATTAACCTTGGGGCAGGTCGAGGCTGGCCTCGAGAGTGTAGCGAGAGCCGAGCGACAGGGTGGTTTGGTGGTTGCAAGGAGTTCTGACGGTCGAGTGAGGAAGGTTTTGGCGACCTCGTGGGTCAGGAGCTAGGAAGTGGGAACTTGCCATAAGAGAGATTGTTTTTCGCTGGTTTATTGTACCACCCTACAAAGATAATCCGGCATAAATTTTTGTCCATGTTCCCTCGTATCTTTTTACGTAATTTACCCGCCCGTATTTCGCCTTTGGCGGAACGAGAAGAGACGCTGCCGCCGAGACGATAAGTTTGCATAGTGCATTTACTATATTATACTCAATACCTATATCAAACGCTTTTTGACTTGATAACTATATATATTTCATTAAATTCTAACACGATAAACAGTATGTCATTCAACCGAAGTGATTGATGAGTCACTGCCTAACCGCCGAAGCTAGGGTGGAAATTACCAAGCACTGACGTGTGCAATAGACACGTGGGGTGATTTCCTGGAGTTCCAAGGAACCAGGCCTATGATTTTGTACTGTAACATATTCTTTCATATTTTGCCTTATTATTGTTCCCTTGTTTGCGGTTCAGGTTACTGAGGCTCCCCCCTGGTGGAGATCGCCTTGACGCGGTGGGGGGGCTCACCTGGTAATAAACAACATCGCCAGGTGCTAAACGATCTCCAAACATATAATGTACTCAGCTAACAAAACGGATATACCCCAGGAAGGTAGCGCCACACCGGCGAAATCCTTCCTCCTTAACAGGAGCTGCCCCATCGGTTCTGGGGGGGGGGGCAACAGCGTCCCGGTGGCAACACCGACGAACAGCGGAGTGGCCGATCCTTTGGCCACTCCCGTGGCCGCAAGAAAGATCTTTGGGCGATGGGGACCCTTCGGCGACGGCCAGCCGATAAACCCCTTTGAAAGACGGCCCACCGTCAATAGATCCCCACCGAACGTGGGACTATTGAAGACCCAAGCCTCAATCGAGGTGCAGAGAGAGGTCGAAACGCTCGACCTCGACAGCACACCGGAAGAGGAAATTGGCAAGAGGAAGCGAAGAGATAGTGAAGATCCCCGCATCCTTGAGCAGACAATCCTGAAGATGATAGACAGGATTAAAGATCTCGAAACTCTGGTGAAGGAGAACTCCAACACTAAGAGAGAGATCAAAGACACGGTGAAGACCCTTAAGGGTTTGGCGGAGAAGCTGAGAAAGGAGAAGGTGAAATCCTTCTTCTGTGATTATGCCGACCTGCGAAACCAGGAAGGCGGTCTGGGAGCTGGGAGTCCCTCGAGAGGTCCACCCAGACGGAGGCCTGGAGCCGCGGAGGCCCTGAAAAGAGGCTGGTGAGCCTGAACGGGGTCCAGTCACTAGCCGATTTTCAGGCAGTGGCGGACATGCCCTGGAATGAGGAGATCTTCTCAAACGTGACTGTCAAGGTCGGCAATCCACTAGCCACCGTTAGCGAAACGGTGAAGTGTGTGATTGTGGAGCCGGCAGACCCTGAAATGAACCTCTCTATACTGAGGATGTATAGGGAGAGGTTCCCGCAGATTGCGGGCATCCAGGAGGACTTCGCGGTGATGGAGCAGGTCACCCGGAGGAAAAGACCGGACGGGGAGAAAGAAGAGACCACCCAGAAGGTTGTGAGAATCAACCATGATGGGTCGGAAGCCTCTATCTGGGCGCGTCTCCAGGCGCTGAAGGAGGAGACAAAAGAGGACCCTGAGGTTGCTATCCACCACATCAACAAGATGTCGGAGGATAGACTGAAAAACATGACTCAGGCAATCTTCAAAGATGCTAAGAGCAACGTCGTAATTTTTACCACCAAAGAAAGGAAAAAGAATACGGCAACAGCTCCCCCGCAGAAGAAGGAGCGGGATACCTTCGCCCTGACGGTGGAAGGTAAGGGACGGGCTTTCAAGGACGTGTTAAGAGGCGTCAGGGAGGCCATCCAGAATAAGCCAGGGTGTGACCAGATCCGGTCCCTGAGGAGCACTAAGAAGGAGAAGCTCCTTATAGTGCTCAATAAAGACGACAAGGCCAGGGACCTAGTCAGGAAGGCGCTGGAAGCCCATAGCCTGAAGGTCCAGGATATGAGACCTCGGCAGAGGATGGAGGTCGTCCACGTGAGAGGCCTGGACGACTTGGCCTCGAATGAGGACGTCCTCGGTGCCGTGCACCTGGCGGTGGGGACCGACGACACTATCAAATTCGGACCACTAAGGCCACATTTTAACAACACCCAGGTGGCCACGGTCACTCTGCCGGAGGAGAAGGCGGAAAAGCTCCTTAAGGAGGGACAGAGGAGGGTGGGACCCGTGCGCTGCTGCGTGGAGCGGCGCATTGAGCTGAAGCGATGCTCCAAATGCTGGAGCTACGAACATCTAGCCAGCAAATGCGACGGCCCAGATCGCAGCAAGCTCTGCAGGGTATGCTCTAAGAGTGGGCACCTTGCAAAAGATTGCAAGGAGAGCCGCGCTTGTGCCCTCTGTAACGGAGAGGAGCATATCCTGGGGTCGGGAAGATGTAAGGCTTTTAGGGCAGCCCTCAACAAAGAGAGGCAAGCCCGGCGCCGGAAAGCTCCCTCACAATATCAGGGGAAGACTGTCGACCTCGGCACGGATGCCTTCCCGCCCCTGAAGAGGGTCCCTAGAACCTCAGAATGGACGGTACACCGCAAGAGAAACCTGCTGGTAGCTACGGCTCACCAGTGGAATATATTCGTCGCAGTAGTCTGTGAGCCTAACATCAGGTTCTGCAGGAACGAATGGTCTCTCGACACCGGTCAGACGGTGGCTATTCGCACATTCTGCAACCAGGTATGCACACCTTGGGTTGGAAAGGGGAACGGTTATGTTTGGATGGAGACAGCAGAGTGCATGATCATCGGCACCTATTTCTCACCAAACAGAGACCTCAAAGACCTGGAAACCCTAATCCACGACATCGGAAGAGCAGCCAGAGAGGCCGGGGCGCCGGTTATCCTGGCTGGAGACTTGAACGCCGAGTCTCCCCTATGGGGCTCCCGGGTGGAGAATGAGAAGGGCACAATGGTGGCTGAATGGGCAATGGGCAGGCACATGGCCGTGATAAATGAAGGCGATAGCCCGACCTTCGAGAGAGGAGGTAGTTCCTCGGTCATTGACGTGACACTGGCCGATAGTAACATCACCGGCAGGCTGAGCGGATGGGTGGTGCATGCTGAGATCGAGAATCTTAGTGATCACCACTACATCACGTTCAGCCTAGAACCATCTGGAAGGGCCAGGCAACAGCACGCCGATCGACGGATGCAGGAACAGGGCAGGAAGTCGTGGAAGATCGACGACGAGGCACTGAAAGCAGTGGAGGCGGAGATGATCGCGGCGCGCTTCGACGGGTCAACGGACGACCCGGAGAAGTGCGTCGAGATGGTCCAGGGCATCCTCAGCCGGACGTGCCTATCAACGAGACCACAGTGGAAGAGGAGACCCGTCCACTGGTGGTCCGAGGAGATCGCCACATGCCGGAAAGCCTGCCTAGGGGCAAGAAGACGGTGTACCAGAGAGAGAGGTAAAAAGGAGCCGGATCTATACATGGTGCGTCTAGTTAGTGCCAGGTATAAAGTGGCCAAGAGAGCGCTGAGGAGAGCCATACAGGTCTCGCAGAAGGAGAAGTGGAGAGAGCTCCTGATGACGGTCAACAACGTTCCTTGGGGTAAGGCGTATAAGATCGTCACAGGGAAGCTCCGAGGAAAAACCACCGACCTTGGCGAGCCGGAGAGACTGCGCGTCGCACGATACTTTTCCCGACCCACCCGAACATCGTGTGGCGAAGGGAAGAGGAAGTGGGAGAGACGGCGCCATTCTCAGAAGCGGAAATCCTGGCTGCAGCCGACCGAATTAAGATCGGGAAAGCCCCCGGGCCGGATGGAATTCCCCCGACTGTAGTCAGAATATTCCTGCAGGTCCAGACCAGAGCGGCGACCGATCTGATGAATGACCTCTTCAGGAAGGGAGTCTTTCCGGAACAATGGAAGAAAGCCTCCTTGGTTCTCATCCCAAAACCAAAGAAAGTCGACACGGACGCGGTGTCGTACAGGCCAATATGCCTCCTGGATGTCATGGGGAAGGTCTATGAGAGACTAGTTCTCAATAGACTTGAGCGTGACATGGGGGAGGGGACGGGCCTGTCCGACGATCAATTTGATTTCCGTAAGGGACGATCTACGGTGGACGCGGTCCGCCGAGTCGTACACTTGGCCACGGAGGAGGAGGCACAGAAGGTAATCTACCGAGATAAACCAGTCAGCGCTCTGATCGCCATAGACGTGCAGAATGCTTTCAATTCTGCACCGTGGCCTGGCATCATGTCAGCCCTAGTCAGGATGAGGATAAGCTCACGGATAACGAACATCGTGAAGATCTACCTCTCAGACAGGAAGCTGGAAGTGAGCCCGTGTCAGCGGTTAGAAGTGACCTGTGGAGTGCCACAAGGCTCCATCCTAGGGCCGACGCTGTGGAACTGTTTTTACGACGAAATGCTGAGGTCTAATATTTCACATACCAGCCTGGTGGGATATGCGGACGACCTAATACCGATCGTTACAGCGAAAAACAAGACGGCCCTAGAGGAGCAAGGGAGCCTGGCCCTGGAGAGAATACTCGGGAAGGCGGCACACATGGGAATAACCATCGCGGCCCATAAGACAGAGGCAATCGTGGCGCGAGGCAGGAGGAAGGTCCTGACCGCCACATTCCGGGCAGGGGGGACGACAGTCACGACGAAGGAATGCATCAAGTGCCTGGGAGTGTACCTTAATAGGAACCTGTCGATGTCGTCCCACGTGGAGCAGGCCGCCGGAAAAGCCTGATGCCCAATAAGAGAGGCCCAGAGCAGAAGACGCGCAGAGTTCTGGCGTCGGCCGTCTACTCGGTAGTCCTCTACGCCTGCCCGGCCTGGGAGGGAGCGATGAGGCGCGCCTGTTATCGATCTAAGATCGAAAGGGTACAGAGGGTGATTAACATCAGAGTCACCCAAGCGTACCGGACAGTGTCCTCGAACGCCCTATGTGTCATTGCGGGATACCCGCCAGCGGCACTCATGATTGAGGGCCGTTGCAGGGTGTATCGGGAAGGAATACGCAACAAGAGGGGCATCGACGAGACAATCTTGAACGACTCCGCAACAGGACGGTGGACGAGGCAATTGATACCTGATATCAGGACATGGTTCGGCAGGAAAGCGGGGGAAACGGAGTATTTCCCAACCCAGTTCCTGACCGGGCACGGAAATTGCAACAGTTATCTGGCCCGCATCAGTAAGGCGGTAAGCGCGGCAAGCGACCACTGCGGGGAGCAGGATGGCCCAGGCCATGCGGTGCTCGAGTGTTCGCGGTGGGAGGTCCCACGGCGAAACACAGAGATAGCCGTAGGCCGAGAGCTGTCACCCGAAACAGTGGTTGAAGTGATGACTGAGTCCGAGGCCGGTTGGAGAACCGTGCACGGATATGTCAGAAGCGTCCTGTCGGAGAAGGAAAGGGACCAGAGAGACCACCACCATGGAATCACACCCTGATGACAATAATGAGGAAAGGAAGAAGAAAAAGACGATGAAGAAATCCCACCGCGACGCTGAAAGAGCGAGAGAATGGTGGGAGAAGACCAAACGGGACAAAGAAGAGCAGGAGGCCGGCCAGTCCTCAGAGACCACGAGTACCTGGACAAGAAAGTTGTGGATCAGAGGATCCACACTGTTCAGGAAAAAAGTGAAAGAGGCGGCCGAGGAACAAGCCATTCCCCAAGAGGAGGAGAAAAAACCTGCAAACGACCCGGCGGCGACCTACAGGGCCCTCGAGGAGAACCACAAGATGTCTCGCATCGAGGAGGTGGGGAACTTGACGACCGCATTGCTGCACATTACAAGGCTCCAGCACCCGAAAGGGAATAAGATCTGCTTCCCAGTGCCGGAGGCGGTGGACAAATTGCAACTACGTTGCGCGAATCTGCCCTCCGATCCTCAGGAGCTGGAGGCACTGGTGCTGAGAGCCTACGAGAGAAAAGGAGAGTCTCTGGATAGAGACAGCCTCTATAGAGACTATGTGATGGCGCACGGACGCTTAGCAATGGATGCGACACAGCAGTTCCCCAACTACTATTATCAAACCAGGCAGCCCTAATGGTCGCCGCAGAGGACCCCTCCGCCTTTGAAGTAATGCCCTTGGGCGGTTCCGAAGGCGGGTTGAGAAAGATGGAGTTTAGTGGGTATTACGGCATCCGTTGAGCTCCACACTACTGAGATGTTCACGTCTCAGTGCGCGTAAATGCGTTCTCCATCTATAAAAAAAGGGGTTACTGAGGCTGTGCCTAGAGACTGTGCAAAGTGTTGATGCTTCAGACAAGGCTCGCTCGTCAGGCATGTGGATTTCTGTGTGATTATAGATTGGCAATTTCTGTACGATTCCACATTTCGCCCATACTTGTTTTCATTCATTGTGCCTATACTTGTTTTCTTTCATATGCCTGATATTGTGATCATCTAGGGTCTTGTTGGATTGCTGTCACTGTCATAAGGAACATTAATATTAGATCAAGTTACTAATATAGTATGCCAGGTTGTCACTGGATAGTGTATACAGATATAGCTTACATTTTCACCATACCATTGAATTTGACAAATTCAATGACCATACCTAATATAGGTAACCTTGCCCTTGCCCACTTTGTTGTAAATACGGCACGAGCTTAGGTCTAGTGCTACAGATGTGGGCCTAACCTGGGTTACAATGGACTTTGTTATTGATGTGGATTGATATATTGATATCACCAACTCCCTACGATGCTTTTAGGTTCCCTTTTAGTAAACCTGAACAATTGAAGCAATGGATAGCTGCAGTACGACGAGAGAAGTGAGCACCATCAAAGAGCAGCACTCTTTGCTCCAACCATTTCACCGGGGAGAGCTTAGATCGAACTGGCCAAACAGTGCGACTCCGGGCGGGAGTTGTTCCATCAATATTTGATATTCCCTCACATCTGATAAGGGTCAGTCGAATTCTTATGAACAGAATCTACATACATGATTGTATGAAGAGCCTATTGCACAAGAATAGGCCTATTTCGTATTTGAATACATTTTATTCAGCCTGGAAAACCATGTATTGCAGTAGCCTGTAGTAACCCAAGTTACAAAGTTTGTTTTGGTAATATTGGAATATCATCTTATCCTCTGTCAACTATAGTTAACAGGTATTCAAGGTGCATAAAATGGCTGTATATTATTTTAATAGAAATGGAAAACGCTTTCATGTATAAAATTATTCAGACTATTATGGGATGAGACATTATTATGGCTAAAAGTTTTTAAAGAACGTCTTGAATGTTTCATAATGAAACAAGTGTAGGCCTGAATACAACATAGGCCTATACAATAGGCCTAGTCGGATATTATGCTGCTTGTAATCATAGCTGTTGCTGTTTTCAATATATAGGCCTGATGCTGTTTTTAATTTGGTTGTAATTTGTTATTTTAATAGATTTTAACCAAGAGTGCATGTAGGCCTAAGTAGGTATCAGAAGTATTAAATAGGTATAGGCTTATTAGGATGATTTCACAATAATTTTAAACCGTATTTTCATCTTGACAAACCATTTTAGACTAGAAGTATTCCAAGTAATTTCAATTAATCTTAGTTTAATTTTAGGTTCAATAATTGATTGTAATTTTAACTATACCTAACTGTCCATTATACGATAACATAACAAATGTCATACAAAATGATAATATGTATCGTCTCTTGGATGAAACTTGTACAAAATCAATACCGGTAAACTATTTGTTGGCAGGTGAAGCCTACAAGAAAGTCACCACGGAAAAGAACACCTCTGTCAAGCGCTACATCTTGCGGCACGGCAACTGCCACGTCTTCCGGAGTACAGGAAACTCATTATGACCAACCGTGTGCTGGCCCGAGCACTCGACACATCAGTGAACATCATTACCACGAGAGTCCCCGGAAAGTTAAAAGAAAGTTGAATGTACTTCTTCTAAAATCAGCTGATGTTAAGAAAAAGTTGAAGGTTCAGCAAAGGGTTCGACGCCTCCGTAAGAAAGTTTCTTCCCTTACCGATGAAGTCACCGCATTGAAGAAAGAACTTGTCGTATCAAACGATGCAGCTGATATGCTGACAAAGTCGTTTTCTGGAGCTCCTTTGGATTTACTCAATCGAATGTTGAAGAACAAGGAGAAAGGTAAACGTACAAGGAACAAATATAGCCCGCAGCTCCGAGCATTTGCTCTGACTCTTCAATATTATTCAACGAAGGCTTACAACTATGTGCGCGACACTTTTGATTTAGCTCTTCCCCATCCCTCTGTACTAAGGAGCTGGTACAGTCAAGTCAATGGGGAGCCAGGGCTGTCAGAAGAAGGTTTTGCAGCTTTGAAAATTAAAGTTGAAGAGGCAAAACAGAAGAACAAAGGTGTGCATGTGGCTCTAATGATCGACGAAATGAGCATACGGAAGCAAGTGGAATGGGACGGCTACCAGTTTCGTGGCTTCATTGACATTGGCACTGCTGTTGAGAGCGACGACATTCCTTTGGCTACCGGAGCATTCGTGATCATGGTAGTAGCGCTTAACGACAGCTGGAAATTGCCTGTTGGTTACTACCTGATCAAGAGTTTGACCGGCGAGGAGCGAGCAAACATTGTCCAGGATTGTTTGCGACGACTGCACGAGACAGGTGTAACTGCTCACTCCCTTACCTGTGATGGACCGAGCTGTCACTTTATTATGATGAATGCCCTCGCCCCTCGGTGCAAACCTAACCCTGCCAGACCCTGTTCCGTGGTTCCCACATCCGTCAGATTCAAGTCTCCGAGTCCATGCAATCCTCGACATTTGCCATATGCTCAAGTTGATTCGAACAACTTGGGCACATTTGGGAGAATATGTGGATAAGGATGGCCAATTTATACGGTGGAAGTATATCGAAGAACTCCACAAGCTACAAGAAGCTGAAGGACTGCGAGCAGGAAACAAGCTAAAAAAACTCACATTGAGTTTTATAAGCAGAAGGTGAAAGTAAACTCGGCGGCCAAAACTTTGAGTTCCAGTGTAGCGGATGCAATAGAATTCTGTTGCGTAGATCTCAAGCTAAGTCAATTCCAAGGAGTCACCGTCACGTTTATTCGGACCATTGACCGTCTATTCGACATACTGAATTCCAGAAGTCCATTTGGCAGGGGTACCAAGGCTCCAATGAGGCTCCCAAATATGCATATTTGGCGGCCATTTATAGAAGAGGCCCTGTCAATGCTGGTGCATCTGACAGATCCAGGCGGCAGACTGATGTATACAACACCCCGAAAAACACCATTTATCGGTTTCTACTGAACCGCCCTACTGAACCGCAAAAATAGAGGAGGTCTTGTTAATGTATCAGAAGGGGTTGTTAAGATTTGTCTGTTCACGGAGAAACTTCTACGGCACACTCTCTCAATCGTAGAACTACCAGCGATCGACGAAAAATATTGTTTGAAGTTGGCGTTAAAAGCACTTCAAGAATTTGGATCCAAAACTTTGTTTCCTTCTCTAGAAGACCACATGTTTGACACTGACATCGAGAGTAACCATGTGCATCGTTTGATAAAAACTGCTGTGGCTTGTTACCTGAAGATTCGTTTGCACCATGAAAGCAAACGCATGACGGAGAAAATGACCAAGGAAACCATACGAAAGAAACTAACCAGATTAGTTATATTCCAACATCAGTAGCACTCCTGCTACTGATGTAGTTATTGAACCAATATTGTTGATATTGTCACGATGACTAGAAGACATCGTGTTTTCCAAAGTCCAAGTGCAGAGTCAGCTAAACGAGGACATAGCCAAGTACGCGCATGCGCGAGATTATGCGTATTGTTAACTAATTAGCGACGAGGCCTGAGGGACGGGGGGAGTAGAGATTCGACCACGGGAAAGCGAACAGCTGAGATCCAAGCAGAGGAGGGGTCAGGACGTGGAGCGCAAGGTGGCGGCCCGTACGGAAACATCCACGACGAAAGACAACATCGTTTCGTCGAGCCGACCGCTTCTGTCTCTCACCACAAGAACGCTCACGGTATGAGGGGATGATGATTAAGGGAGGGATTTATTTAACTTCACCGTGGGGAGGGTTCTAAACATCCAAGGTTCCACCCTTCATAGACTGCCAACATCACCATCGTATAGGCCTACGTTAGTGTTAAAACAGCTCGTGTTTGACGAAAGTGATCGTAACACACTCTCTGAAGAAGCAGCGGGTTTGACGACGCCAGGTCTGAACCGCAGGGTACTGCGTCTTCTAGTGAAAGTCTATCGCCTTATAGTGTTTTCAACGCGTTGATTATTTGGTAGATCAAGTTCGGTATGACAGGCTGTTGATTCAGGCACAGGGTGATCTTCTAGGTGAGCTAGGTAAAAGCCGTATGAGTGTTTGGTCTAGGGCGAGTCGTCGGTTGCGGGATTTAAACCCAGAGTTTAACGGCGATCTCCCTCCTTTTCGTAGTCGAACAGGGTCATCGTCGAGCGAGCCCAGAGGGGAGACACAGGAGGAGTTTGAGGAACCTTTGGAGAAAACTTTTGAGTCTTTCAATACTGGTCGCTCAAACATGCCAGACAAGGTAAAACAGGAGAAGTTTCGTCCAGGGGTGGACTCGGTTCTCGAATGGTTGGCGGAGTACGAGCGCAGGGCTAAAGCAAACTCGTGAAGGGATGATGAAAAACTAGGTTGTTGAGCTTGTTTCTTAGCAGGGGCGCCGTTGAGTTGGTTTTTGACAAAAGAGGCGAAATATCAAAAGCTAACGGAAGTCACTCCTACAACACCAGCTCTAACATTGGGGGTGGTGAAGAGGGAGTTGTTGGGTCAGTTCGAACAGGTGGGACAGTTAACTCTCGTTGGGGCTCAGCTACGAGACAGGGTGCAAGAGCTAGGGGAGTCGGTGGAGTATTACGTGTTCGACGTGTTGCGATTGTGTAATAGCGTTGATCCGGAGATGGCGGAGGTTGACAAGGTAGAAAAAGTCATGAGTGGGTTGTTAGCCAGCGTAATGGACAAGGTAGTTATCGCCGAGAATGACACCGTAGATCAATTATTGACTAATTTGAAAAGAATTCATAAGGGTAAATTTTGGGTTCAATGTCGTCTACCCAAGAGTACAGAACGCAGGGTAGCGAGTGTCAGTGAAGTAACTCGACAAGATAAGATTCCGGGCTTGCGTGAGTTGACTGACCAAGTAAACTCGTTGACAATGGAGTTGTCAGCTCAAAAAGAAATGTTCGTCAACGTTCTACAATCTAGAAAAGATCGTGGAAAAGGGAAATCCCGAATTCTGACCGGGGCACCAGAGAAGAATCGGATAGAGGAAACCAAATCTCGAGAGGAGAATAAGAGGAGAATAGAGGACAACAAGAAGAAACGAACGGAAAGAAAACTTTTTCCGGCACAAAAGAAAGCTCGAATCCATAAACCGTCAGTTAACTTCAATAGGCCTACGGATGATGAGGCAGACTCGTCCGATCCAGATGATCCTTCATCACAGTTCGTGAGATTGGACGAAGAAGAAGAGAGTGAGCTGCGAGTAGTTTCAAAACCACCCTTGGAAAGACCACGTAGCCCAGATATGAGAGATTTGAAAGTGGGTGATAACGTAATTGTCTAACTCTCGGGGAAAAAATCAGTAAAACACTTCATAGGACTTATAATGGACAAAGTGTCTAAGGATGAGTTTGTCATAAAATTAATGAAGATGAAAGAAGAGGTTGCCAACAGTTTCATATGGCCAAACCAAAATTATCAATCCCATGTTCCATTTGAGGAAATTGTTGGAATTCTCGTAGATCCAAGCATTGATCGTCGAGGAACATATTATTTCGAACAAGACTTAACTAATTTTAAAACATTAAACTAACATGTAGGCCTACGGTAATGCGAGTACATACACATTTTCCCTGACTATGGTCTATAGTACCTATTTTATTCTGTTGTTTTGTAATTTATACGCCTTCATTAATAAGTGTGTACCAATCTGCCCCATGGCTGTACCAATGTGCCCTCCTGTGGGGTACATTGGTACACTTGCAGATACTTAGTTAGTTAGTTAGTTAGTATTGTTTTAAGGCGCTCAACGACTTGGTTATCAGCGCCTACGGTCGTGCTAATTACATGTACAAAACTCATCGCATAATTATATAACGACGGATTTAAAAACAGGTTCCGGTGTAAAAAGCCGGGACCTGTCATACTTAGATGTACAACTACTAAACTAAATAACGATTGTAAACTACTTACTACTATAAAACTTAGCAACTATGTATCACGTACGAGATCAAGCAATAGGTTCCGGTTTGAAAAGCCGGAACCTGAATAAAAACTACTATACTAAATAACAACTATAAACTACTTACTTCTATAAAACTTAACAACTACTTTGTACATTGCGAGATCGAACAGCAGGTTCCGATTAAAGAGGCCGGAACCTTCCACACATAGATGTAAAAACTACTATACTGAATGACCACTATACACTACACTACAGATGTAAAATAAACTAAACGAAATATGATGTAAAAGAATTGACTAGAAGTGACTAGATCTGGTTGTAAAGATCAGTTTCTCGGAGGAAAGCCATTAGCGTATCGATCGCTCCCTGATCGTCCTGGAGGATCTTGTCCAGGTCGTCAGGCATGTTCAGGCGACGACGCAGATCTCTGTGCTGTGGGCACTCTACAAGGATGTGTTTTACAGAGAGCGGGGCATCGCACGCGGAACATCTGGGAGGATCTTCTCGCCGGAGCAGGAACCCGTGGGTAAGTTGACAATGGCCAATTCTCATTCTGGCCGTGACGACCTCTTCTCTCCGCGAAGAGCGGGAGGAAGAAGGCCAAACACGGACAGAAGGTTTGATTATTCTCAACTTATTTTCAGTGATGGAGCTCCACGAAGATTGCCATTGCGATAAGAAGGTATGTTTAAACATGTTTTGCAGGTCTTTCGACGGCGCATGTTTCAGGTCAATGCTGCTCCTAGTAGTGGCTTGTTTCGCAGCTTGGTCCGCTCTCTCGTTACCTGCTATGCCTGAATGCCCAGGTATCCAACAGAAAATCACCTCAGTTCCGTTTGCATGTATTTCGGCTAATTCATTATGTATGCTCTGAAGCAGGTGTTCCATTGGAAAGTAATTCCCAATGGCCTCGAGCGAACTAAGGGAATCCGAGCAGATTACAAACCGTGTTCTCCTGTCTTTCTTGATAAAACGTAGTGCCAGTAAAATCGCATAAAGTTCAGCAGTATAAACGCTGCAGTTCTGGTTTAGTTTGAAACATACATCTGCTGTACCCACTGTGAAAGCGCAACCAACATTATCATTCAGCCTGGATCCATCCGTATATATTGCAGTATGATCGTTAAAATGAGTATTGAGCATCGAGTAAAACGTTTGCTGGTGGACAACTGGTGCGGTGGATGATTTCGAGTAATTGGACAAGTGAGTGTAGCACTGAGGCTGAGGTATGATCCAGGGAGCTTTCTTGCTGAAGCTGGACTTGATGGTGTCTCTCACATCAGTACCCATGCTTGCCAGTAGCTCCTGTAGACGTATTCCCAGTGGTCTCGTGCTCGTGTGCCTCGCACCATAGATTGCCTGGAGTGGCGGATCGAATACCGTCCTATGAATGAAATGTTGAGGTAAGCTCTTGAGTTTTGATGCGAATGAACACATGAGGTATTTCCTCCGTACATCAAGTGGGGGTTCTCCGGACTCGCAGTATAAACTAGTGACGGGGCTCGTGCGGAAGGCGCCCAGTGACAGACGAATACAAGAGTTATGAATAGTATTTAATGATTTGATATACGAGTCCCTAGCAGATGAATACACAATGCTACCGTAGTCCAATCTCGACCGGATAAGCGATCGGTAGAGTCGTAGCATGACAACGCGATCTGCGCCCCAAGAGGTTCCACTTAGAATCTTCATAATATTCATTGTCTTCATGCATTTAGTTTTCAGATCCAGAAGGTGCGTCTTCCAGTTCAACTTCCTGTCCAATATCAACCCCAGAAATTTAACCGACTCCGAACAGGTAATGTTGGTCCCTGCTAGCGTGAGATCGGGCTGCTGCTGAACGCCTCGCAGGCGGTTAAAGTTCACGGACGTGGTCTTCGAAGGAGAGAATCGAAACCCTGTTCGTTCAGCCCACTGCACAAGACGATTCACGGTAAGTTGGATTTGACGTTCAGCGATACTCAGCTTGGGTGACCGGTAAAATATTGCCAGGTCGTCGACGAATAAGGAGTAACTCATGGGTCTCCTGATGCACGATGCAATGCCGTTGATTGCTATCAAAAACAAGGTGCAGCTCAGGACCGATCCCTGAGGTACTCCATTTTCCAGCGTGAATTGTGAAGATAAAATTGAACCTACTCTAACATAAAATTGTCTGTCCGATAAAAAATTGAGAATAAAAATGGGTAGATGTCCTTTGAACCCCCATGCATGTAGTGACCTCAATATCCCATAACGCCATGTCGTGTCGTATGCCTTTTCCAGGTCAAAAAAGACAGCCAGTAGATGTTGTTTCGAGAGGAAGGCATTTTGTATATGGGATTCAAGGTTCACTAGATGATCCAGCGGCGAGTGGTTTCGTCTGAACCCCGACTGGCCGGGAGTGATGAGATCACGTGTCTCCAGTTCCCAAACCAGTCGTCTATTGACCATTCTCTCGAGGATTTTGCAGATACAACTTGTAAGAGAGATGGGTCGATAGCTTGCAGCATATTTCCTATCTTTTCCTGGTTTTGGGATTGCAACCAGGATAGACGTTAACCAGGACGAGGGAAATTGTCCTTGGGACCAAATTCGGTTAAACATATCTAAGATGAATTTCAGTGAATCGGGTGCTAGGTTCTGGAGCATTTTATTGTGGACCGAGTCGGGACCTGGAGCTCCATCACGAGAATCCCGAAGTGCCGACTCAAGTTCCCACATTGTGAAAGGTAAGTTATAACTCTCGTCTCCAGTACTATCAAACGATAGGTGTTTGGATTCCTCCAAATTCTTAATTCTTAAAAATGCTTCCGAAAAATTATTTGAACCGGATACTTCCGCGAAGTGTTCGCCAAGAGCATCGGCAATACACGACCTCGATGTCTCTAAAATACCATTCACCATGATTCTTGAAATAGCCGTGTGAACATACTTCCCCGATATTTTCTTCAATTTATCCCATACTATGGACGGAGGTGTGTACCTATTAATAGTTGTCACATAGTTGCGCCATGACATTTTACGGGCTTGCTTGATCGTGTACCTAGCTTTAGCACGTAAATGTCGATAAGCGGAAAGATTAATATTGGTGGGATACTTTTGAAAAATACGTAGTGCTCTGCGCCGTTTTTTGATAGCCTCTTGGCAATCATCGTTCCACCAAGGGACTGTAACGCGCCGAGGTTTGCCGGATGTTAGAGGAATGGTGACTGCGGCAGCTGATATGATAACGTCAGTGGCGTAAGAGACGTGGCTCTGAATGTCCGGAAAGGCGCTTGGAACGAACAAAGCAAGCTTTCGGAAGTGCGACCAATCCGCTTTGTTGAGCTTCCATTTCCGGTGCGTTTGACATTGTTGAGGCATAGCGTGTGTACTTATGATGATAGGGAAGTGATCGCTACCGCATAAATCTGGGTGCACACTCCAATCGTAATTCAATAGAATCGACGGACTACATATAGTCAAGTCGATCATGGAAAAAGTACCATGTCCGGAGCTGAAGTGAGTCGAGTCTCCGTTGTTCATGATGATGATGTTCAAGTCTATACAGATCTTTTCTATGATACTTCCTCTCTGGTCTACAGTGCTACTTCCCCATAGTACGTTATGCGCGTTGAAATCACCGCTGATCATGAATGGAGAAGGTAGTTGAGAAAACAGATCAACTAAGGCTCTTTCTGACACTCTTTCCGAAGGTGGTAGATATAAGTTGCAAAACGTTAGCTGGTTTGGGCAGAAAACTCTGACTGCTACGGCTTGCAGTGTAGTTTGAATGTTGACTTTCTCTGAGAAGTGGTCATTCCTTACGGCTATGGCCACTCCTCCACTCGCCCTGTCACATGTCAGATAGTCTTTTCGATAAAAACAGTAGCCTCTTAAAACAGGATTATCCACAATTTTAAAACGAGTCTCTTGTAGGGAGAGAACTACAGGATTAAAATCGGATAAAAGTAATCTGATCTCTTCTTGATGAGCATAAAAACCATTGCAGTTCCATTGGATGTACGCCATGATCATTAAAAGAGAATATCACAGTTAGAGGTACAATTTATGATAAAAATAAATACTACGGGAATCTAAAAATATCACAGAAGTATCACAGATAAGTATCTACAACTGGGTCAAGACTTTTTTAGAAAATCTGACTTTTGAGGGAATGTCTTCCCTTTAATTTTTGGTGGTTTATGGGTTCCATCCTCATCCATATTGTCGTCAGATATGTCTTCTGCAGACAACAGGTCAGGGGTGTTGCGTACTTTCTCCGACGCAACAGATCTGTCCAGCTTCATGCGCTGGGTTTTAATATTTGTACATTGACTAGGTTTCTTTGGTTCAGTTACTTTGGTAGTTTCGGTCTCCTTCGACACAGAAGGCACTGCAAGTGGAGCTGATGCAGTTGATATCCTCAGGGACTGAATTTCACTCTTGAGGTCTGTTATGACGCTCATAAGTTCGAGCAGTTGCCTCTGTGTGACCTCTTGGGCAGCAGTCATTCGAGAAAGTTGTTCTTTTAGGTCCTTGTTCTCTTTCTCTAGTGCCAACATGTTACTTGAGACTCGGGTATCCGAAGTCGAAGCAACCACAGCAGAGAAGGAAAACGGTAACTTCGGCTGAGGATTCATCTCTCTGTATTTAACCCTAGCATCTCTAGGCTGTAGTTTCTGTTTGACGCTTATTTCCAATATTGACCGTTCTTGTTTCCATATAGGACAATTCCGAGATGAAGAAGGGTGACTTCCGTTGCAGTTGACACATCGAGCTTCCCCATTACATGGATCTGGGTCGTGCTCGTCCATGGCGCACATGTTGCAGGTTGGTTTATTCTTGCAATTAGGTTTAGTATGGCCAAAACGTTGACACGCAAAACACCTCATAGGATTGGGGATGTATGGGCGAACACTTAGCATATGAAACCCAGCGCTTATCCTCTGTGGTATGTCTGGAGTACCAAAAGTCAAGATGAGGTTGGGAGTTGGCTGAAGTATGCCATTATTTCGTCTGTTTATCCTGAAAACGTCGGTTACGTTCTGCGAAGCCAGTTCCTCTTTGATTTCGTCAACCGAACTGTTCAGAAGGTCGTGGCAGAAAACGACTCCCTTTGAACTATTCAGTCGAGCATGCGCTGTGATTTTAACTGGGAAGAGGTTGACAAATTCAGTACATTTCAGGAATTTTTCCGCTTGTTTGTCGTTTTGCGTCTCGATCAACAGGGTTCCATTTCTGAGCTTCTGGATGCTCTTAACGTTCTGCGAAACATTTTCGATAGCTTTGTTAATGGCGAATGGCGAAACTTTGTTGAAGTCTTTCTCAGCTTCGTCACGCGTAACCACGAGAAATTTCGGAGCTAGCGATGGTTTGTTCATAATATCTTCGAGGGCAATTCGTGAGTCGAAGAGCGACCTCGGTCTTTTCTTGGGGTGCGAATTTTCTTGGGAGGGAGGTTTTGGGTTTGTAAAGAGATTATTCATATTGGTCCCACGAGCAGCTAGGGAAATAAACGTCCGCTCGCACAGAGCCCCGCGTGTGCAAGTAAGGTTAAAATAAAACTGAAGGTCACCAGGTATTCAGAGTATATCGTTCAAGACTACCTTGACCCGTAGCCATTCATCCTCTCGGCACGATGATTTCCACCTTAGGATTGGGTTCATGTCCTTTGTTGGAGCTTGGTCGTCAAGGAAGCGTGAGTACATATCCTGTTCATAGCCATGATTGTCAACAGTCGTGGGCGTTCTAAGCATGCAGAGGGAGCCGGCAGAAACAGAAAGGTAAGTAGAGAAAGATAAAAGAGTGAGAATAAAAGTAAGAAGAGAAAATAGAACTCAGAAATCCCTCCACACACTCCGGTCACCGAAATGGATCCCACTCGACCGACGGTCCGAACTTGGTCTGGACCCTCACCCCAGACCTTATCGCCATGGGTGACCCTGCTGGGAGCAAATAAATTGCTCCCGACGATAGCTCTGGGGATCACTGGGCCACACAAGCCCCCACACCACGTCAAGGTGTTCGGATCCTTTGAGGGGGGCAGATACTTTTTAGTTAAGAAACTGAAATAAAACTATTGAACAAAATAAATGTATCATTTGTTGAATCCATTATTAGTGAAATTTATATCTCTAAAAAACAGTATCATGGAAAAATAAGCATAATTAAAGACAAAAATGGATAAAACGTTTGAACTGTACCAATAATGTGCCCCCCTCTCCCACTCATATGAGTAGGGTACTCAACTAGCCCATGCTGGTTCTTCCATATAGGGCCTTGTAAACAATACCGGGCCCATTCCATGCTAGTGGCATGAAGTGGAGCCGGTAAATGACTTCCCGTTCAACAAGTGGCGGATAGGAAAGTGCCAATTTCACGTCCGGACGCTTATAAATGCATTTAGTCTACTTTCATTTGAATTTGTGTTGTTTTACGGCACTTCAACGACGGGGTTATTTAGTCTTCTTGTGAAATAGAAAGAGATGATATTGTCATACATGACCTTCTATCAGACTCATACAACCAACGCTATTTACTTGCGAGCTCAAATGCTCAAATGCAATCACAACTAATCTTGTCCAATTCATTTCCTAATCATTGCAAACGTTGTCAACAATCGTGAGCGATTCAAGCATATAGAGGGAGCCTAAAGGCACCCACTCGGCCGAGACGGTCCGAACTTAGTCTGGACCCTCACCCCACACCTTATCGCCATGGGTGAACCTGTTGGGAGCAAATGAATTGCTCCCGACGATAGATCTGGAGATCACGGGGCCACGCAAGCCCCCACACCACGTCAATGTGTCCGGATCCTTTGAGGGGGGACCTGTACTATTCACACTCTATATTAAAGATCCAGCGCATTTTATGGCTAGAAACGGAGAGGTCGTGCAATTTGCTGACGGTAAATCAATCATCTTAGAAGCAAAAAATGAAAGTGAACTTGAAATCAAAATGAGAACCATTGACTTGGGACTATTGGTTTCTTACAAACAAAATGAAGCTGAAACTTGACAAAACAATCGCATTAAACTTTACGGCGCGTAGAACTCAATTAATTCCTGATTACCCTGTGGAAATAGTGTAACACTCTAGATTCTTGGGGATGACTCTAGATTCTAACCTAAAGTGGGACTGCCACACTGCCACCATGAGCAAAAAGTTGGCTAAGGCCTGTTTCGCATTACGGTCGTTGGCCAGGCAGTGTGACCTTCACACACTCAGAGTGGCCTACTTTGGTCACTTCCAAGCTATTCTGAGTTATGGTATAATGTTTTGGGGCACAAAACCAGGGGCCTCAGATGTTTTCAAATTACAATAACGAGCCGTGCAAAGCATATATTGTGACGAAGTTGACTTCGTTATTTACCAATCTTTGTGAACGGTAAAATACCCCTGCAAGATCTGCAATTTGTCGTACGTCTGAGGAGCTGGGTAGCCAACATTACCTATCCAAGGAGTGCCAAATAGGGGTGAGAGAGGGCACCACTAGCACTATCGAGCTTGAACGACTGTACTTCGGTGATCAGCTGTTTGGAGCTCAGCCCTTTTCTGCCTTGAACAGCGTCGAGAGAACATCGGAGCGTCCGGAGTTCGAGACCAAGGGAGGGTCCTAGCCTAGCCAAGGAAACTGGAAAGATGATGACCGTCAATTTCTGGGACTGGAAATTGTCCAACTAGAGACATCTGAGGTTCCAAGTCGACGCCACTCTGACAATCACCTGACAGCGATGTGTACGGCTTGCTACTCGGCTTTTAGCCTGGTTTAATTATATTTGTTTGGCTCTTTTATGGGTAGGATAGACTCATTATTTGATACCACGTGGGTGGGTTAGCTTTACTAGCTATGTACTCGGTTCCAGCTTTCTTTACGCTCGTTATGTCTTTGTGTCATCAATCTTGTTCATCAATATGTATTCGTAAAGTCGCCTTTTCTCTTGTGGAACAAAATATCCATTTAAGATATAATCATGAAGTATTAACACTTTATTGTATACAAGATCATCTTGTTGTGAAAACATGTGCTGTAGACCTAGAATTCAATGTCACAATTAAAGTTTTGGGAAAGTGTATCGAGGCAGAACATGTCATGTGGAAGACATACCCTAAGCAGTGGACCGTAGGTTTTAATTATGTTGCTTTTCTCAAGGACCTTTTTGAAAATTGGAATGTTTGCAAGTGCTGCAGTGATGTGAATGTTGTAAATAAAATTAGAGGTAAGCTCAATGACAAAGATCCGTTTAGTTTTGATGAACTTACAAACAGTATTAGATCAACAGACTGTTCCTTGCTATGTCAAAAGCCTGTATGCTTTCACTGCAGGAAAATGATGAAATCTCACAGGTACAAGTTCACAGATTCAGTTCGGCCCACCACTAGTGATTCGAAAATTCCAAAGATAAGTAAAATGTCACGAGAAGAGGCGATTGGAAATTTGAGGCAGTCGAAAGTAAAAATACTTCTTGAAAAAATAAAAAATAATAGATTACGACGTAAACTTAAGAATCTTATTGGACAGGGACCAACTGTAACAGACGCTGACAATAATGACCTACTAGCTATACTTTCAAGTGACAACACGACTCCGACTACTGCCTTAGCAAAAATATTTTTCCATGAACAAATTAAGGCAGCTTCATCAAAATCTACCAAAGGACATAGATGGCATCCGTTACTTATAAAATGGTGTTTATATTTAAGAAGCAAAAGTGCAACAACGTATTCTTCCCTCAGAAAAGTTATATCGCTTCCATCAGAAAGAAGGTTGTATGATCTACAGACATTGAATCATGTCAAGCCCGGCTTTCATGACGACGTCTTGGAATCAATTGTCAAAGAATTTGACGAATCCGGCACAGAAGACCATCGCCGTTACTGTAGCTTGCTGCTTGACGAGGTCAAGATTCAGGAAGATCTTGTATACAAGAACAGTACTGGTGAGCTGATAGGATTCGTTGAATTGGGTTCCACCGATCAACTTTTGGAACAGATGCGAAACGAGGCTGAAGGTGAGAAGAAGTCAGATCGACCGTTAGCCACTCACATCCTCCAACTAATGGTGAGAGGAATAACATCATCAGTAGAAGCCACGTATGCGTATTTCCCGACTAAGGCTATAAAAGCCCACCATCTTCTGGAAGTAGTGTGGGAAGCTATTAGGCGACTAGAAGGTAGAGATGTTCGTGTGTTGGTTTTGGTGTCCGATGGAGCAGCTGCCAATAGATCACTTTACAAAATATCTGCAGACGAAGGAACATCATGGTTCACACAAAATATATTTGCTCCTGATAGAAATGTATATTTTGTGTGTGATATACCACATCTTTTAAAAACTTCACGAAATGCTTTTTCTAACAGCGGATCACACAAGAAATCTCGCCTGCTGTGGAAGAATAACAAGTACATCGAGTGGTACCATATCGTGAAGGTATACAAGAAAGATCTTTCATCCTCATTTCGTATCTTGCATCACATTACTCATGACCACCTTTACCTTACACCGACTTCCTTGATGCGGGTGAAACTAGCTGCCCAAGTACTGTCAAAAAGAATTGCAGTAGCGGTACAACAATTGGGCGGTGAAGAAACATCAGAAACAGTGGTATTTATCAAGAAGTTCGATAAATTCTTTGACGTGATGAACACGAGACATTTAAAAGAGGGTTTATACACTCGAAATCCTGACGTTGACGCCTATACCAGTCCCGATGACGCACGGCTTACCTGGCTCAACGAAGATTTTCTTAGCTATCTTGACGAATGGAAAAAAGAAGTACAGGAGAGGCCGGGAAACTTCAGTACTCAAGATAGGAGTAAGATGCTGCTAAGCCGAGAAACTCAAGAAGGATTGTATATATCAGGTATGGTAACAGTAGAGGACAGTCATTCTTTAGTCATGGAAATCATGAAATGTATACATCCTAATCAATCATTCATATTTTTGCTGCTCTCACTATCACTATTGTAGGCCTCTATTTAAATCATATTTCAACTAAATTGTTCAATATAGGCCTACCGTACTGCACATGAAGAGTTATATTAGAAGAGCATGCCTATAGTAGGCTCTACAGCTTTAAGCATTAATGTTTATTTGTAGGCCGTAAGGTTTTTACCAGAATTGTGTATAATTTCAGTTAAATCAGTCACCGCCGCAGTGAGGTTCATGCTTGATGTAGGGGCACCATTTGTCCTAACGAACAAATTTAATCAAGACCCGTTGGAGATGATTTTCTCCAAACAAAGAGGAGCTGCTGGAGCAAATACCAATCCTAACGTGGCCAGGTACCGTAACTTTGTATTTATAATTCAACATTGTTTTATGGCAAGCTATATTATCTCAATATTAAAATTATTAAAAATATTTAAACTACAAAAGTATGCCATCCGAGTCATGTTGGAAAAGCGAAGAAATGATAGCTGCAGAGGACTTTTTAAGAATTTTAATATTATGACAATAACATCTGTTTACATATTAGAACTGGTCTGTTTCATCAAAATAATGCTGTGAAACTTTTTAATGCTCTTCCTAAAGAATTAACATGTATAGAATCATTTAATATCTTCAAAATCAATGTTATCTGCGTTATCTGTTGGACAAGGAGTTTTATAATATTGACGAACTATTATATAAGTATTAAACATTTGTAATAACATGACGAAACATAACTTGTAAATAAGTATTCTGTGAATAAATTATTATTATTATTATTATGTTTAGGCTTAAGCTCTAAAATTACAACAGACACATGCAATGTTCTTTAATCTTTGAATAATAATATTTATTTACATATAAAACTGTTTGTTCTAGTTATGGAGACAATTTTGGAAAACTTCAGTGCCTTAAAGAGTATGCGCATTTTGGCCGAGGAAACATTACAGGATCCAAGTGAAGTGTACACCATTTTCTACCTTCAAATTAGTAACATTGCTATGGTAGCTAAGCTTGTCATGCTCCAAGTGTATTGAAAGCCGGTAATTTAGATCACATACGAATCTTTTACTTTCCTCAATCTTTAATGAAGTATGGAATTGTTTCCTGGGATAGTGTTGCGTGCAGTACAAAAATGTTGACATTACCAAAAATGGCTATTCACATTTTGGGTACAAAATGGAGAAGATACTCCTGCAGAAATCTGCATTAACTTTACACTTATTTACTCAATGTTGTTGATATATTTTTCAACTCCTTGCAAATGTGTATTATAATGTTGTTTCCGGATAAGAAATTGCAACGAAGACATGTCGTACTCATGAAACTGTGCATAAAAGGAATTGCTATACCGATGCACATACCGATGCAAAAAATAGACAAACAAAGAGAGAAAGCTCCGTAAGAGTTGCTGTTGGAGAGACTTTGCTGACGCTTGTCTAATAATAATAATTCTTCATTCGTGGTAAAAGAAAATCGTTGGCGTACTTTATACTGTTGGAGAGACTTTGCTGACGCTTGTATGATGATAATAATAATAATAATTCTTCATTCGCGGTAAAAGAAAATCGTTGGCGTACTTTTGGTGAGTGACGGTTGCTTGTTGGCGAGTTGATTGTCGATGGTTGCTGCATCATGAATTGGAACTCCGTATGCACTAAAAGTTATAATTTTATATTTAAAAAATGCAGTATGGGCAGAGAATATGTATGTTGATTTCATGCATCTTAGGTGGTGCTATTAATTCTCTGAAATGTTGAATGTAATTTAGGATTCTTTTGAATTATCATTTTACAACTGCTATGTCTACTAGGCTTGCGTCGAGTGGTATCACTCTTTGTTGCTGAAGATTGACAGCAATGTTATTTCACATTTCATCTCATCACAACAAAAGCATCTCCATTTTTCTACCAATTCAGCCACTTTGCTATGGTTATTGTGTTTACTTGACAGAAGCCAATTAGAAAATTGTATGTATGTGATGTATATTTATATCGACCTAGAAAATTATCTTCACAATGTAAACCTAAACACTTGGTATTAAATCTGAGGGTAAATGATAATAAATAAATCCATCTGTAAAATTTCAACATCAGTCTTTAATTTCTTATGATTTAGCACCTTTATTATCACAATGTTAATCTTATCACTTCTCTATATAATGGCTCAAAGATCAATTTTACACATCCCTACCATTGAGATTGGAGTCCCTACTATCGACTAGGTTAAGAGCCACAATGGCTCAATCTAATCACAATGTAAGTCTCTTTTTCTCTATATAATGGCACAAAGATCAATATTTAACATCCCTAACACATCCTTATCCTTGACTAGGATAAGAGCTCAATATGAAATAGTTTCCAAGCTAAAAATTACAAAAACTGTCGGTCAGTAGGTAAGTTTTTTCATGACTTTGTATTGATTGATTGAAGAATACTGATAATAATCTTGGTTTACTTATTCAAATTATTTAACTGCTGTCGTAAAGGTTTTTTGCTGCGAGCCAATCTATTAGCTCCCTTGTGATTGTCCTGTACGAACTTCACAAATGCACGTGTACGTCCACCCACATGCAACCGGATAGCTTCTTTTAGCGACGCGCTTCTCACTGCTGCATTGTTGCCATCCCACGGAAGCTCTTCCCATTTTTTTTTAACATCCGCGTTATTTATTAAATCCTGCCTTAATTTGTAAGTAGATTTAAAAGTAGACTTGAAATACTGATCTTCAATAGATAGAACAAATTTGAAAAAACAGTAAACCGTGTTGGTGCAGAAAATCAATCCCCCCGATTAATCCCTGCTGTCCACCACAGATTCTCAACTAGTTCTCGGTCTCCTGCAGCTTCCATTTCGTTAGTTTTAAAATGTTTAAAACGGCTATGCCCAAATTTTTTTCCTAACTGCAGCAGAACGAACCCGATAAAGTACCTGTGAGCAGGCCCAGTGGTCTCCGCTTCTTGCAACTCGGGTTGTGGCTCTTTCGTTGCTTCGAAACTCCTCGTAAACACCAAAATTTTTTCGAAAATAAGTCCAATGATGCACTGTCCGCTGTAGTGTATTTGTTTGTCAGTAGAATCTTGGTCCTGTTGGAAATAATGAATACACTTGTTAATAAACCAAGTAATAGAGATAGATATAAACCTATATACTAGCACCATGGGCCTTAGGAACCTAAGTTTTGTAAAAATACGATTGCGATACCTAGGCCACGGATAATTGTTTGAATGATTTTCAGGCCTAGGTCAGCTTCAAAGGTCAACTAGTAGTTATTTACTTTACTTGAATAACTGGTAGCCCTAAAAATCATAAGATAGAAGAATCAGAATGTTGAACCATAATTTATGTTCTCTCTCAAAAATAATGCCCTGATCAACGTACCATGTATTTAGAAATGAATTCCTTGATTGCTCGAACAAAGTCTTGATATTTACGCATTTTTAGACTTGAAACCCAGAAAGCGTCAATATTCTTGGTTGTAAACAAAGGGAGTGCTGATGTTACCCACTCACCAATAAAGTCTGGTAAATCAGCTGCAGTAATATCAACACTTAGGTACTCTGAAGTTGCAGAGGCTACCATACATTTCAGTTCTTCTTCCATGACCTATGAGGGATAATAAAGAAAAAATAGTAAACATAAACATAACCTTACTTTTGGAAATATATATTTCACGTGTATCAAATAATACCTAAATAATCTACATGCCCAATTTATTGAAGATATAAATTAAGATCTAAGCCTAGATTTTATATCCTCAGCACCGGATTTATTCTTGTTGGAATTTAGTAACTAGTCCAGAACGTAAATAGTGGGCCTACGACTAGGCTAACAAAAATATGTAGGCCTACTTCCCCCAACTTATTGTTTGCTACTTTTAGTTCGTTTCTAATGACATTAACTTCCACTGAATAAATTCCACTTTTCATTTAAAAAGCGAAGAAAACATAACAATAACACACATATTCATATCAATAATTACTTACTTCAAGTAAAGAACGAATAATAGTCCTACTTCATATGTTGTACCTATGACTACCAATAACGTAACGGGATAAGCAACATGGCGTAAGTTATATACTTTCAACATTGGACGTCTTCTCACCATGATGGAAGCAAAAAATGTGACGCGCTGAAGTGTACATTTTTGAGATTCGCAATTTCAAATCAAAACGTACGCATTCAGCTCGTATTTCAATGTAAAGTACATAGTTGAGTACTTGCATTGTTTCTGTTCTTTCTCGCAGATGTCAAGTAATTAATGCAGTTATCAATTGGTAAATGTGGCAGTATGGCTCTTGACTAGGGGTCCAATGCTTCTACACACGTATTTAAAATTTAGATTGGCTAATTCAAATGAAATGTATTCCAACGTTGCTTAATACAATTGGGAAGAGCTGGATTCACAGAGTGCATTACACGTATTACTTTTATGAATCAATATATAATACTACCAGTAAATTGAGTATGACGGCATCCCTTTGATTCCCGCATGGTGCGAAAGGAAATGATCAAGTTGCTTATCCCGTTACGTTATTGGTAGTCATAGGTTGTACACATGGAAATGTGCAGTGACAGCTGATTACTTGGGCTAAAATGGCCGCCAGCCGAGATCGGCGCACGAAGACCGGAACTGCGAATCTCCGACGCATACGTCAATTCAAGTTGCACATCCAGTAACGTTATAAATCCATGATGATAGCACGGAAAATTGTGTGACACGACTGATTAAAATAATAAACCAGTCATATAATTGATCGTTTTCAGTGTTTTGTAATTGATTTCCTCTACTGCGGCTCCCATAATTATCCAATTGATTTATTTTTGAGAAACTGGCTCCATGACCAAAAAAAGGTTGCTGACCCCTGCCCTAGTCCATGCTCAATGTTGTAGCATATATTTGACCTGTTTTATTATTGAATTTTGATATAAATATGTATAAAATCGATAACTTAGCAGAGCCGCCCCAGTGGCTAAGTCAATTATCGCTAGCGTTAGTAACTGAAGTCACCGTTGGGCGTGGGTTCGAACCCACGGGGTTCGACCCCCCGTGGGTTCGATAAGGCATGGGTTTTTGTAAACGTCCTTTCATCTATAATAGGGTGACCATCCGTCCCGGAAAACCGGGATTGTCCCGAACTTCCATCTCTTGCCCCGGTGTACCGAAAATGTATTTCGGGACACGCGTTTGTCCCGGTTTCGCCAAAAGAACGAAATTCCCAATCATTGAGTTAATAATTCTCGTAAAATGGGGAAGTTTTGTTCTTGAGCCACAAATAAATGTATTTGCTATAGCTGTACGAATACGATACCGAGAAAAGTTTTCAACGCTGTTTCATTCTCTTTACAACTTACCGCGCGAGCGCGGCAGGCTTTACGACTGTCAGAAAAATCATAATCACCCACGTAACTATAGAGACTACCACCCTCGTAGGTGACATGTCTGGACTGATGGGTCTGTGACACACTACATAGTACATACTGACATACACTGTGTGCACAGGAATCAACACATTTATTTATTTATTACTTAATTTAGTTCTTATTCAGTGCGGCTCAGTGTCGGTTTGATTTAGCTACTGTTTGCGTGTATTTTGATGTGATCATGTGTGGAACCATGGATTAACAATTAGGATCGGTGGGTAGATCGTAGAGCAGTTATGCCAAAACCAAAACGTAAGTGTTCGTACCAGGAGAAGTATACCACGGAATGGAATTTTATTAAGAAAGGGAGATTTGACGACGAAATCGAATGCAAAATATGTAAGTGTTTTTTTGAATATTGGTCATGGAGGTCGATCAGACTTTAATGACCATATAAAATCTAAAAAGCATAAATCTCGCATGACTTCATCCGTTGGCGGTAGCAATCCATCGTGCAGTATGAATAATTATATAGTTAAGAGAGGGAGTGCAGAAGAGGATAATGTTACTGCTGCAGAGCTTACAGTGGCTTATCATACTATAAAGCACCACCAATCATTCAGGGCCGCTGATTGTGGAAATAATTTGTTCAGTGTTGTATTCAGTGATTCACAAGTGGCTTCTAAATTCTCGTCTGCAAGAACGAAGACAAGTGCTCTAATTAAAAGTGTTTTGGGGCCACAGTGCGTAAAAGAAGCTATTATTGACATTAAACAAAGTTCGTGTTATAGCATAGCTACAGACGCCAGTAACCATAAAGCCGAGAGGCTTTTTCCTCTTCTCGTGCAATACTTTAATAAGAAGACGGGAGTCGAATCCAAACTTATCAAGGTGTCATCACTAAAAAATGAAACAGCAGAAACTGTGTCCAACTACTGTATTGAAACTATCGAGAGTTTTAATCTTAACAAAGACAGTTGTATCCCATTTGGCGGTGATAATTGCAACACCAATTTTGGAGGGTTAAACCGCCGAGGAACGAACAATATTTTCACAAAACTCAAGGAAAAGGTAAATAAAAAGATAGAAGGAGTTGGATGTCCCGCTCACATTTTGCATAATACAATGCAAACATCTGCTGACATTTTGTCTAGCGACGTTGAAGTTATTGTTGTCAAACTATTCACATACTTTTCGATTTACACTGTGCGAACAGAGAGGCTCAAGGAGTTCTGTGAATTCGTGGGTACTGAATATCGCAGCTTAATGTCACATTCGAAGACCCGATGGCTATCACTCTATCCTGCTGTTAATAGAATATTGGAGATGTACGATGCCCTGAAGTCATTTTTCTTGTCCGAAGAAAAACCTCCTGCGGTCATTCTAGCTTTCTTCAAGAATCCATTGAGTGAAGCCTATTTATGGCTCGTCCACAGTCAGTTGACACTCTTCAAGAATCAAACCCTGAAGATTGAAGGTGCCAAGAAAAGCATAATAGAGGTGATAGACATTCTGGATAAAACTTTGGAGAGCATTAAGAACAGGAGAGATGCTGTTTTCATGCCCATCATTGTTAAATCAATTCTTCAGAGGGATGAAGTTACTGAGAGTATGAGGACGAACTTTGAGTCGGAGGTCACAGAATTTTACAACACTTCGTTCGAATACTTGGAAAAATGGATAAGGTCACTTGCAAGTTTCTCAAGCTTTTCGTGGATGTTGCTCCAGCGGATTCCAGAATGGACAGAAGTCGAAGCTACCTGCGTTCACTTGTCCTTTCATCTATAATCACTTCATCGTTTCATTATCATCCGCTCATTCGTAGCCCCGTATAACCTAGCCGTTGTATAACCTAGCCTGGTGGGCCTACACATCCAAGGTAGGCATAGGCCTAACAATAACTAGGTCTAGGCTTACACTATCCTTTCCAATGTAAAAATGAGTAGGTAGGCAATTATACCCGGGCCTGGGCCTGTGTAATATTATAAGAGTGGAAACCCAAAAGGCCTCTCAGATCCATTCAAATGTACGAGGTTTTCAATGCCTTTCAATGCTTTTCAATAGTTTGAAGGATTCTCAATGGTTTCGAGAGGTTCAAAGTAAAAACTTGTGAATGGCATTGAAGAAGTTTCAGATCATGTGAATGGCACCGGAAATTCAATGGATTTGAGAGGATGCTTTTCGAATGGAATCCAAAGCATTTCAAAGCATAGAACTGCAATGGAAATGGATGCATGTGAGAGGTGAATGGTTTCGAAGGGTTTTGAGAGGAAACGAGATCATAGGAATCTCAATGCATTTTGCATCTCAATGCTCAATGCCTTCCAATGCATTTGAGAGATATTGAGATCCAAAACTTTCCAATGAAAGTTTTCAGAGGTTTTCAATGGAACTGAATGGGTTTCAGGGTGTTTGGATGGCTAGGTATTCTGAATGGATTGGAGAGCATTTCAGAGGTTTTCAATGGAACTGAATGGGTTTCAGAGAGTTCGAATGGCTAGGTATTCTGAATAGATTTGAGAGGGTCTGAGAGCATTTCAGAGCTTTTCAATGGAACTGAATGGGTTTCGGGGTGTTTGAATGGCTAGGTATTCTGAATGGATTTGAGAGCATTTCAATGGAATTTAATGGGTTTCAGGGTGTTTGAATGGCTAGGTATTCTGAATGGATTTGAGAGGGTCCGAGAGCATTTCAGAGGTTTTCAATGGAATTGAGTGGGTTTCAGGGTGTTTGAATGGCTAGGTATTCTGAATGGATTGGAGAGGGTTTGAGAGCATTTCAGAGGTTTTCAATAGAATTGAGTGGGTTTCGGGGTGTTTGAATGGCTAGGTATTCTGAATGGATTTGAGAGGGTCTGAGAGCATTTCAGAGCTTTTCAATGGAACTGAATCGGTTTCGGGGTGTTTGAATGGCTAGGTATTCTGAATGGATTTGAGAGCATTTCAATGGAATTGAATGGGTTTCAGGGTGTTTGAATGGCTAGGTATTCTGAATGGATTTGAGAGGGTCCGAGAGCATTTCAGAGGGTTTCAATGGAACTGAATGGGTTTCAGGGTGTTTGAATGGCTAGGTATTCTGAATGGATTGGAGAGGGTCCGAGAGCATTTCAGAGGTTTTCAATGGAATTGAGTGGGTTTCGGGGTGTTTGAATGGCTAGGTATTCTGAATGGATTTGAGAGCATTTCAGAGGTTTTCAATGGAATTGAGTGGGTTTCAGGGTGTTTGAATGGCTATAGGTATTCTGAATGGATTTGAGAGGGTCCGAGAGCATTTCAGAGGTTTTCAATTGAATTGAATGGGTTTCGGGGTGTTTGAATGGCTAGGTATTCTGAATGGATTGGAGAGCATTTCAGAGGTTTTCAATGGAATTGAATGGGTTTCAGAGAGTTTGAATGGCTAGGTATTCTTTATGGATTTGAGAGGGTCCGAGAGCATTTCAGAGGTTTTCAATGGAATTGAATGGGTTTCAGGGTGGTTAAATGTCTAGTTATTCTGAATGTATCTGAGAGCATTTCAGAGTTTTTTCCGTGTTTCAGCCACCGAAGAGTTGTTACTTGCGAAAATGTCGGTGCTAATACAGGAAGTGAGAGGTATTAGTACCAGACTGCAAAGGCTGGAAGAAAAATTGGATTCGCAAAACGGCAACGAAACTGGTTCTACAACTAAAGATGCTAAGTCATACAACGGTGGGGATCTTGGGTTTCCAATAATGTCAATCGGGGATCTTATTGACTTGAAAGAGTTACTGAAGAATGGAGCTGAACTGTCGAAAAGGGTAGGCTAAGCTCATGTTTTTGGGCTTTATGTATGCTATCCTATACTTATTTAGTTCAATGTTTCAAACTGATATTTTCCACTTAAAATTAACACTTCTTTCAATTATCATGTTACAAAAAACATGGCTGCCCAGGTATAAAAATAACAAATTGTATGTATATCTTAGCTTAGAATTCACCAATATTTTTCTCTGTTCGGGTTAATTATTTGGCGTCACTAGGAGGACGTAACCTCAAAAATATGGTATCGAACGTTAAGTCTGCTTTGCACAATAAACCACTAGTTCAGACGATAAACTGGATAGGACGAGGAAAGATGTCGTTTCAATAATACTGGTAAGCTACATTCAAAGCACTGTTAACTCGTACAAGGGAATACAGCTGATAACATCGTTATTATGTCAGCTGCAATGGGCCTAAATCTGCCCATCAGGCTCAGTCAGTCAAGGCATAGCTTTGTTACACTTGATCAAGTCAGCCATGGGCTCAAGCCTTGCATAAGACAAACAGAATATGTCTGCTTTCAATTCACAATCTTATTTTTGGAACTCCTTTTCTGTACTTGCTAGGGAGGTCAATAGCTGCCATATAGATCTACACTAAAAAAAATCTTATAGTTTCAGTCAGGCGTAACGTGACTTACTCAAATGTGAGTCAGGCTATAATAGAGGATGCGGTCAAGGTGTGGCTGCGACGCACGAAAGACGTACGCACACAACAGCAAAAGATGCCTCAAACTGCCCCTCGAAAATCCCCTCCCGCATCGCGTGCAACAAGCCCAACCGAAGCCACACCACAGAACACGATCTTAGCCTCGGTAACTATTCCTGAGAGTGAAGACAGTGACAATGAGAATATGGAGCTAAACGAAAGACTGGGAATGAATGATGCAATCGACTACAATATACTGCAATACAACTCGCTGTAAGCCAACAACTAGTCATGTGTAGATCTGTGGGGTTGTGCAAGTTTTTCTTATTTAGAGTCTGAGTATCGGACTGATATAAAATATTTTATACACGATTTGCGAGTCAAAGTTGAGAGTCAAAGTCTTTAAATCTGCCGCCTATTTCAAAATTTGAATTCTTTCTTAATAGCTGCTTCTCCAATGAGTGATTGACCAGTACCTAAGTTGAGAAGGCAAATCTCGTAAGGCCCATTTATGAATATACTTGACCGTTGACTTGGACAATTACAAATTGTTTGTCTCATAGCATTACTCTTGTACGTTCACGAAAATATTCAACTTGCTACTTAACAGTAGCTGGGACGTATAAGAATGCCAACATCAAACATAATTTCTTCAGTTTAGGTAAAAGGTAGGAATCGACCAATCAGCATCTAGTTCGTACACAAGGTCGACCACCATTTTGGCAGAATGTGTTTAGCCTTTCGTTTCTTTACAACTAACCACATCATTAGAAACAATATTTATGCTGTATGAATTAGTTACGACATCATAAAAAAGTCCTAAAAATGTCGTTTTACAGAGAAAAATGGCATGAAACGTTTTCACTAAATTGCCTATCATGCCTAAGTGGTGAGTTATTGCAGTATTATTTCATCTACTTGGGGCTATAACACGTGAATGATAGTTACATATGTTATATACATCTGTGTCAAAGAACATACTATCTCAATTTGGAAAGTTCAAGTTGGAAACAATACGTGTAAATGTTATTAGTGAAATCAGATCAGTAACTACAGAGTAAATAAAGTATTTTAAAGTGAGTTTGAGATATGACTTTAGGCCTAGACAACAGGTATGGCTGACACAGGCGACAAGCTACATGACGTAGGTGTAGTGGGCCTAGACCAAAATGAGAAAGAAGAAAAGACAAGGAAGGAGAGTAGGCCTAGTGCTAAAGGAGTATTGGCAGAAACTGTAGCGAATGAAGAGGAAGAGTGTGAAATGGTACCGAATGTAATCAAATGTGGAAGTAGAAAGTGTAAAAAGATAGTGGAAGAGGATCAGTTCAGCATACAATGTGAAGGGACTTGTGGAAACTGGTATCACCAAAAGTGCGCCTATCTTAAGGACAGTGATTTTAAAGTGATCACTAGATTAAGGAATGTATTATGGATTTGCAACGAGTGTTACGGAAAGACTACTATTAAACTTCCAATGGGCAGTAACTTTGAAGTAAGAAAAGATATTGGAGAAATAAATGAAAAAATGGGTAAACTAATGAGTGAAGTAAACAACATGAAGCAAGGACTAGTCAACGAAGAACTGAAACAGAGGGAGACAGACCAAGTGAACATAGTGCTACAGAAAAACTTGAAACCATCAAGTAAGATGGAAAAAGGGCATGTTAGGTCTACAAGATACAGTGACATACTGAAGAGAGAGAGAGAAAGCGAGCATATGATGATAGTTAGTAGGGCTTTGGATAGCAATAGTGAAGGTAAAGATGTTATAAAAGATCTAAAACAGAAAGTGAGACCTGCCACATTAAAAGTGGGAATAACAACTATCAAGCAAATCAGCAAAAATGAGATAGTAGTTGGATGTAGCACTAAAGCAGAGTTAGACGTATTATTGGCGGAAACAAAAGAGAAAGTGGGAGAACAATACGCAGTGAAAAAACACGTAAGAAATGAAATGTGCAAGGTGATGGTGATTGGGATCAAAGAAAGTGACATTAGAGAAAACCATAGGGAATGGGAAAAAGAAATAAGTGAGCAAAATGAAATTGGAAGTGTCCGAATAGTGTACGTAAAGAAGAATTATTACGGAAATTCTGTGAATATCATAATCGAAATGAAAAAGGAAGATAGGAAGGGTGTACTGGAATATGGAATGAAGATGGACTGGATGAACTGTAAAGTGGTAGAAAGTAATTGGATCAGGAGGTGCTATAAATGAAGTGGCTATGGACATATGAGTGGACAATGTACGAGTCAGGTAGCGTGCAGTTACTGTGCTGGCCCACATGAATATGAGGACTGCACATCAGACTATGGTGAATGTGTAAACTGCTTGAAATTCAATGTAAAACACAATGGAAGTATTGACACCAAACACGAGGCGAGGGATCTAAACTGTCCGTGTTACATCAGAATTAAAGAAAGCAGGCAGTACCAGAATGACATAGGATATGACTGGAAAAAAAGAGATGTAAATAATGGGAATAGTGTAGAAGTAGGGCCAAGCCAGGTGGAAGAAATTAGAGAAGAGATAAGTGTTATAAATTCAGTGTTAAAGGAAGGGAATGGATACAGGCGATAGCAACCATTGAACCCAAACAATCAAAACAAAAATGTTCATATTAAGGGTGAAGGAGTATCAGAGACGCATAAGACATTTGGTGAAAACGCAGACAAGAAAGAAATTGAAATGGTGCATTTAAACGCACAGAGCTTAACTAAAAACATTAAAGAAATACAAGAGATGGTAAAAGTAATGGAACCAGCTATAATAGGACTATCTGAAACCTATGTAAATAAAGACATTTTTGATAATGAAATAAGGATTGAAGGCTACAATATGATAAGATGTGATTCACACTCACGACATACAGGAGGAACAATTATATACATTGGAAATGAACTAAAATATAGCAATAAGATTAATATAAGTGACAAAGTGGTACGTTTTTGGTGCGTCGGTGTACATATTATTATTAAGGGACATATTTATGCAATTTATGTAGTGTACATATCACCAAATGGGAACAAGAAGAAAGCAATAGAATATATGGAAGGCATTTTTGAAGAAGAATCAACATCAGAAAGAACTCTTATTGTCACGGGAGATTTTAATCTAAACTGGTTGATAAGTGTTACCAGTGTGAATAAATTTAAAAATATAATTAGTGATTATGGCTTGAAACAACTTATAAATACACCAACAAGAATCACCAACCTTTCTAGTTCTTTATTAGATCTAGTTGTAACAAATAATAAAAGAAAAATAAGTGCAAATATAGCGGAACACTTCACAATAACTGACCATGAAGTGATAAATATAAAAATAAAGTTGGAGTGTAATTCAATCAATGTAGAAGGTAGGAATACTAGCAGAAGAAAAGAAGACTGGACTGATTTTAATAAAGAAGATTTTCAAAGTGACTTATATGGATGCGAATGGAATAGAATGGAAACGGATATAGACAAAGTTTATGAAAATCTAATTAATAACTTGATTAAGTGTAAAAGTAAACAAGTGCAATTAAAAACAATAACATATGTAAATAATGTAAATTCCAATCCATGGATTAATGAAGAAATTAGAAGAAGCATAAGAGAAAAAAACTGCAGCTACAAAAAATTCAAAGTAACAAAGGAGGATGAAGACTGGAAGATATATAAACATAAGAGAAATTTGGTTTCCAGTCAGTTGAGAAAACGGGAACGCGAGTATTATGATGATAAAATAGATCGAGTCAAGGGTGATAGTGTGCAAATGTGGAGAACACTAAAAAATAATGTTACACCGGAGTATGAGGGAGAAAAGATTAGAGAGATTGTTAATGAGGAAATGAAAATTGTAGATCACGATTTGGAAATAGCTAATAACTTTAATGAATATTTTATAAGTAGTATTAGAGGAATAATTGATAGCATTGAAAGCAAGGATGAAGATGAGCATACTATAAATCAGTTGAACAGTACAGTACATAGGGCTGATATCAATCTGAAGAATTTTAGAGAAGTAACAATTAAGGAACTAGATGAGGAATTTAGAAGCCTGAAACCAAAAAAAGGAGACATAGATGGTATATCCTTTCATCTAATCAAAGACTCTTATTATGTAATTAAATATTATCTATTAGACTTAATTAACTTATCGCTTAGAAAAGGTACTTTCCCCAAACAATTGAAAACATCACTCATAGTTCCAATACCAAAAGTGAAGGGAACAATAAATATTAGAGAGTTTAGACCTATAAATATGTTAGCAATTATAGATAAATTAATTGAAATGATTGTACATAAACAAATTTATGAATATGTAAATGTAAATAATTTATTGTATATGAACCGATCGGGATTTAGAAAGGAGCATTCATGTGAAACGGCTGTACAAAATATTGTAACAAAATGGCTAAAAGACAAAGATGAAAAAAAGACAACAGTTGCCATATTCTTAGATTTGAAGCGTGCTTTTGAAACAATAAATGTAAATAGATTACTTGATAAACTTGAAATGCACTTTGGAATGGAAGGCACTGTACTGAAATGGATGAAAGCATATTTAACAGACAGGACACAAAGAGTTAGGTGTGGACAAGAGGTGTCAAAAAGTCTTAAATGTGAACATGGAGTGCCACAGGGATCCACTCTTGGACCGCTTCTCTTCATTATGTATATAAATGATGTACATAACTGTTTAAAAAATGTTTTCTTAATATGTACGCAGACGACATGGTTATCTCAAATAGTGGTCACAACATCAAGGAAATTCAGGAAGTTTTAAATGAAGAAATTAGTGTTGTGAATAAGTGGCTTAATGTAAATATGTTGAAACTAAATGAAACTAAATCAAAAGTAATGATAATGAGTGGGACTAACACAGGAGCAAACGTAAACTCAAGTATTGAAATAGTGAGAAATGAAACTGTGATTGAATGTGTAAATGAATTTAAATACTTAGGAATAGTCATAGATAGTAAACTAAATTTTAAGAATCACATGGAATATATAACAAAAAAAAGTTGGTAAGAAAATAGGATACTTTAGAAGAGTAGGTAGCAAGTTATCCAGATGGACTAAAATAGTTATTTATAATTGCATAATAAAACCTCATTTTGAGTACTGCAGTACTATTTTTACAAATGCAACCATCGAAGACATGAAAAGATTACAGAAGTTACAAAATAAAGTGATGAGATTCATATTGAATAAAAATACCGACGCCTCAAAAGAGAGTTTGCTGAAAGAGCTTAACTGGATTAGTGTAGAAAACATGACATTAATATCCATGTATACTTTTATATTTAAAATAAGTAAAGGCTATTTACCAGAATATTTGAATAATTATATTGTAGTTAATGATAGTCAGACACATATTACAAGGAACTCGAATAATATTTACTTGGAGGTCTGCAATACAGCTAGGTTAAAAAATACTTCATTTTATAAAGGTATTGGATTATATAATGCACTTCCTATTAATATTAAGAATTCGGATAAACTGAGTAATTTTAAGGATAAGATGAGTACATTTGTAATAAATCAAGGAAATGTGTAATTTAAGTAGCAGATGCTAATTGCTGAATAAACATCTTGAAACAAACAATCATCTAAACTGTACTAATTCTGTTTTTTTCTCATTTTAAACCATGCGAAAATATTATAAAGTCTCATTAGACTTTGGGGACATAACTTTTAGGTTATGTTGCACCTAATCGACAGCTGTTATAACTGATTGATATTAGACGTAAGATTAGGGTAATTCCATTTCAAATCAACCAAACTATTCCCATGTACCTCTTGGATTTTTGATGAAATTTGCTATACTTGTTAAAAAGCCAAAAAAAATACGTTTTTTTTGTTTGGTTCCATCTCTAATGGTTTTTGAGTTGCGGCAAGTTGCGTTTCACCAAAAAACTCAAATCTGGGTACGCGGCTCTTTGACCAACATTTTTCTACTTTCCACCTGTTTGACCTAGAAACCTTTTTTTTAATAATGCTGTGTTTCTAGTATGTTGTATGTTCTACTTTGTACTAGTATACTTTGACAAAATCATTCTCCTGTGTGCTACTAGGGGTGGAATTGATTATGAAAAAAAGTTTCTAAAGTGGAATTATATTGTGTGTGATGATCTATTGAGATATGTAAGTATTATGATATTATTGCTTTTGGTTACACACGTGTAGGCTACAATAACCCAAGTTTTCGTCATTCTCCTGGAATCATTCTACTGGTACTTACTGGTTTTAGCTGGCCAGGAGAATGATGCAGATCAGGAGAATGATTTTCATCTATTCATTCAATTTTTTTTAGGTTTGTTATCAATCATCTAGTTTAGCTATGGCAGTAAAGAAGAAGCAAAGTGATTTGGTAAGGTTGAAGAAGAAGTCAGACGCTGAAAAAGAGCGCCAGGCCAAGATAAAGCTAAATCCAGGGCTTCTGGAAGCAGAAAAGGCTAAACGACGCGAGAAATATTTGAATCGTAAAGTCAAAGGCCAGTTACATATTATAAATTATTTGTTCTTGTGAATTCAGTCATTTGCTGTTACGAAGTCAAATGAACTAGGCCCCAGGCCTAGTGTCGGAATAATGTGTTGTTTAAATTTTTCTAAATTCACAGTATACCGTATCGAAATGTGCTTAGGTTAGGCTGGGCCGATTAGAGCCAGATAGGATGAGCTTTGAACTGCAAAATTACAGTAGCTTTGTCTGTTCTTCACAAAACTCACCTTACCGGTATCTTACCTATACCGAAAAACCTTGAAAAGATGGCCTAAAATAACCTTGAAACAGATTGGTGCTGTTCACCATGTATAAATATCCAATTTATTCACAAGTACACGGGCTGAAAGTAGACCCACGCATAGGCCTACTGGAATTGCTTCTTGACACATTATTCTTCTGTCTTGATTATAGGTCAAACCGATTGAGAATCAAACTTCTCGCGAGCAACGCAAGTCGCGATCACAATGGAAAAAGAATTCTTTGAAATATAGGCGAGAAACGAAGAGAGTTAAACTGCTGGAAAGTCTACGTGCCAATAGTCCTCCGAGTAGCCAAAGTGGTTCGGGTGCAGAATCAGTTTCCGAAGACGATGTTGATCCGTGTTCATCAGCTCAACAGGATCGTAACATTCCACCTGCTACTTCTTCGCGTGAAGACGGAAGGAAGAAAGAGGGCCGGAAAAGATTGAGGAGAAACAAGACACGCGTCTATCGGAAACTGCAGATGGCGCTGATATCAGCCGAAAAGGCAGTGAAGAATGCGAATAAGTATAAACAAAAATACTACCGTTTATTAAATAAAGAGGATGGTAAAAAGACCTGTTCCACTCCTCGATCTGCATCCAGGAAATTTCTCAAGGGTCACCGTTTCGTGCCAGCTGTTATAAAAAAGAAACTGTTTGAGAAAGAAACATTGGAACACCAGATGACCAAGTCATATAAGGCATTGCAGTCGAACAAGTCGAAACAGATGTTTTATAAGATGTTCTACGGGGGTAATATCTTTCGCAAATACAGAGTTGCCTCGACTAAACCACATTTCCTCAAATACAAAAGTTTTATGGCAAATAAAGATGCAAAGACCCTAATCTACCAGCGTAAAAGTTCGTGTCAAGACTATGATCGAATTCGATTCAAAGTTAAACATTTTTTGGAAAGGGACGAGTGTAGCCGAGTGTGTCCGGGAATTAAAGACACAGTGACACGGCAAAAGATTAAGAAGCAGAAGCGATACTTGAATGACACCTTACTCAACCTTCATAAAATGTTTGTTGCTCAGCATACAGATTATTCACAAGTGAGTTATTCTAGGTTTTGCACTCTTAAACCATTTTGGATTGTCACCCCCAAAGTCGATAGTCGTGAGACTTGCGCATGCCTCATTCACGCAAACATGAACTTATTGATGAGTAAATTGAAATCCCAGAAAGTCATTGCATACAAATCGGCGAATCATGTAGTACGAGAATTATGCTGCGATAATGATGATGTTTACTGTCTGCTTCGAAAGTGTGAAGCTTGTAAGGACAAAGCGATAGTCTACAATGAGTTTGACTTCGATGATTCTGTGTCTTACCAGAAATGGGAAATGAATAAAGAAATTCGTACCATTCGCGGTGAAAAGAAAGAAATTAAGTTTGTGGCCAAAGTTGTTAAGCAAGTCAAAACTGGAGACTTAGTTGATGCTCTTGAATCGAGTATACCAAAGTTCATGCATCACTGCGGTAATATCAAAAATCAATATTTGAAGATTCAGAGTCTAAAAATATCAATGACGAATCGAGAGTGTTTAATTCACATCGACTTCAGCGAAAACTTTTCGTGTAAATACGCCGAGGAGGCACAATCGGTACACTTTGGTGCAGCTCGGTCGCAGGTAACTCTTCATACAGGAGTGATTTATCATCGGAAAGAAAGTCAAGTTAACCCAGTCACCGAGTCTTTCTGTACTATATCAGAGTCGATGCGCCATGATCCCTTGGCCATTTGGGCGCATTTGAAGCCCATACTTATTCACATTCACGAGAAGTTTCCTTCAGTGAACAGCATTCATTTTCTTAGTGACAGCCCGTCGACTCAGTACAGGAACCAGACGAATTTCTTTTGCTTGGCATATCTCTTACCAATATTTATTCCCAACCTTGTTGCTGCAACATGGAACTATTCGGAGTCTGGTCATGGCAAAGGGGCTCCGGATGGCATTGGTGGGGTCCTCAAGAGAACAGCCGATAGGATAGTTGCACAAGGCCACGATGTATCAAACTTCAACTCTTTTCGACAAGTCCTCCTGACGAATACTACTGGAATCATGCTGAAAACTGTAACCGAGGATGATATAATGCAAGTGAGCGAAATGGTCGGAAATAAGGCAACAACACCATTCAAAGGAAAGTTGAGAGTCCATCAGATCACATGGAACGTAGCACACAAAGAACTCCTGCAGATGCGATCCTTAAGCTGCTTCGAGGATGGTTGTGGTTCGGGGGAGGTGTGCCTTCACTTCCATATGGGAACTAGCCTTCAGAAAGGTATTCCTGTTGCAATATTTTTTTCAATAGTAATCTTGTCATAGAGTGAAACTATCATTCACATATATTTTCTTCTTCAGGTCTTGAACAGAATCCAGAGTGTGTCGGAAGGAGACGTGAAACTTCAGAGTCATTTTCATCATCAGATGAAGCCGAGGAAGTTTGCACCCCTCCAGACAAACCAACCAACCCAAACATGAAGACACTCAGCGTTGGGAACTTTGTCATCGTGAAATTGATGGGGAAGAAAACTGCTAAACATTTTGTTGGACTCATTACTGAAAAAATATCTCTAGATGAATATACTGCCCAATTTCTCAAGAGGCGGGCTGGGGATCAAAATTCATTTGTTTGGCCAATTACCAAAGATGAATCTGAGGTATCGTTCGAAGAGATTGTTGGTGTTTTGACTCGACCTTCAGTTGATCGCCGTGACATTCACTCATTTGACACCGACTTTGGGTCATATTCGAACCTGCATTAACCCACATATTGTTCTGTTGATTGCCGTGAATAATAATAATGTGTACAAATTATTGTTGATCATAAGAAGGAAACCAACTCAATGAATCCCGTACTCGACCTCCATTTTCATCCGCTCTACTTGGCTCCACATTAGTTGAAGTCTGATGACAGTTTCGCAACATACGTACATAGTAGGCCTACATTTCAATTTAAACGTAAATCACAACATTATAATTCATGATAATAAATCATGAATCCAAGAGAAGGATCAGTCAGGATGGTCGACCATGGCGGAAATCGACCATCGTCCCCTGAATGATGGTTCAGTGTGCTAGCCACTCGACCACTGTTTCAGTAATTCAAGTAAACACAGAAGTGCATGTTGGTAATAAAAACAGGGATTTTGAGACATCTGGGGTCCAGGTTATTTTGAAACGCTTTCAAGTAGAGCCGGTCCGCAAGATACAGCGCAAGTTTCGTTTCCTACTTATGATAAATTTTACTTTCTTCCTTCTATACTCGATACGTAGCTTTGCATTTAGCATTAAGGCACCTATTGTCACTTGAATCGAGTGAAAATACTAATAAAAATGTATGCATAGGCCGAATTATTATATACCGTGTAATCATTCCACTGGCTCTGCATCATTCTCCTGGAACTCAAATTTGGTTTTATGTGATTTTCTGTGTGTATATGTAATGAAGTGTAGTGCTATATGGAAATTAGGATTTCAATACTCATTAGCTACATTACGTATTTTTTTCAAATTTTTGGTACAAAATTTAACAGAAGAAAAAAAAAATGAAAATGTCCTGTTTGCCAAGAACGACCCTTATATATATATATATATATATATATATATATATATATGTATATATATATATATATATATATATATATATATATATATATATATATATATATATATATATTATATAAATATATATATATATATATATATATATATATATATATATATATATATATATATATATATATATATATATATGTATATATATATATATATATATATATATATATATATATATATATATATATTTATATATATATATTATGGATCATTATTATATTGAAATTTGGTGAAAATTTGAAATTTTTTGAAGGACATTTTTTTTATGAAAATTCTTCTCTGGCTTATTCCTATAGGTTAATTGGAAAATGGAGAATTAGTTTTCTCAGAAGTGGTGCAACCGATTGCGTATAAAAACAATGGGATTCAATCCAGATGATGACACATGGGAATGCCAAGTTTCAATCGAATTTGAATTTTCGGGTGACCTGTAGAGCGAGAACAAAAGAAAAAAAAAACATGTACATTTTTTTCGGGTCAAGTGAAATTGAGTCTTCGCTTCGCTCATCCAATAATAATAAATAAAATATATCTTGTATAATTTGAAATCAATCAAGCCAAAATAGGATCTAAATAATAAAATTGCGGAGGTTTTGGTAATTTTGTGTATCGTGTGGTTCAAGTTGAATCGTTGCATCATTAACGCGCTTATATGAATGGACTTTAGGCCATTTGTACATGTTTTGAAAATAATATGCATGTTAACTATATGAACACAATATGTGGTACACAAAAATGAGACCACTATGCATACAAATATTGCTATTAAACTTTTTTTTTAGGTTTCTGTAAATAGAAGAGATCAATACAATGTTTTATTCCACTATTCCAGTAAACAACTTACCATTTCATTCTATTATTTATAGTTTGTCTATAGACGCTATACCCACTAGAAGCAATATGTATATATATATATATATATATATATATATATATATATATATATATATATATATATATATATATATATATATACACATTCAAGGTCTAGAGGTAGCGTATCTGCTTCTGGTTCCAGGGCCGCAGGTTCAAATCCTGCGTAAGATTGGGGTTTTTAAAATGTCCTTTCATCTATCATCACATCACCGTTTGTTTATCATCTGCTTATTTGTACCCTCTATAACCTAGCTGTTGGTGAGGTCAAGCAACATGAAAAAAGAAGCATTTAATAAAAGTTTCAGATTATTAGGCCTATAAGCAAAATACTAAAGGAACTATATTCTGTTGTTGATGGAATTTAATTAATTCAGGATTTTCTGTCATTAGAAGAAACCATGTAAGTTTTTTTGTAAATATAAGCAATGTATTTAAGATTTCTGTCAATAGAAACAATCAATTTGAGAATTTATTTTCACAGAAGAATCTATTTAAGGTTTTCTGTCAATAGAAGCAATCAACTTAAGGTTCTTTTCTATATAAGGGTGTCCAAGGGTGAGCGCGCTCACCCTTGTTAAACGTATGTTTGGCGGAGGACGTCAGCGGAGCGATACTGAACCGGCAGGATGGAAGAGGACATATTGTTACCGTTCCATCACCAGGCCCTGTTGCTGCTCCACCGACGTCTTCTTGGGAAAGACATTGATGCTCTGTCGCCAATTTCGCGTTATGTGTTTGCTGGGTGGACGCCAAAAAAATTGAAAGTAGAAAGAGAAGCGAAAATTAATCGGATGAAGATGACCCAGAAGAGGTTGCTGACGACAAAGAACTGAAGGTCAATTACTCTTTATACCCTGCTTACCTATTTGTTTTCCTGACATTGCAGACATTGGCTGCCCCAATTGATATTGTTCGAATAATAATATTTATGCAATGTTATCCTATTAGGCCCCACTCTAATCAAACATTAGTTCAAACAGCCCTAATGCATGCATAAACTATACTTGATTTGAACTTTGCGCATTGGAATATTTATAAAATTTGAAAGATGAGGTCCACTGGGGATGTGTCCAATTTTGAAACATGTGAAGTCGTGCACTTGTAAATTATACTTGTCTTGCCCGCTTTCAATTTCAGGCCATTCCTGATGTTTTAGCGAATGAATACTTGAAACATAAATTCACTCATGTGTTGAACACGGTGGTGAACAATGTTGGCCTAGATGATCCAGACGATCATACACCTACCGTTGCGAACATCGACGACATTCTTCGTATTCCAGTTTGTAGGAAAGTTCGTGGGCCGGCAAAACGTAACCCGTCGGCAAAAAGTAATTTCTCCGGGAGATAGGCCTACTACTTTCAAGTGTCAACAAAGCCTTATAGGCCTACCAAATCTGTCGCCAAGGGAAAAACTGTCGCCGAAACAAAAACTGTCTGTGAAGAAGACGGCCTCATCTGAAAAATCTGTTGATTGGTTCTGCGGCTCATGCGGTAACAGTTACAACGAGGACGTTACTAATGGCAACGGTGCCAAATGGATTCAGTGTACGATGTGCATCGTATGTTTTCACTGCAATTGCCAGAACGTGTTACACGAGCTGTACTTCGTGTGCAGAGATTGCGAGACATCCGATTAAACATGTTTAATTTCAATGTAAAATTATCTTAATTTCTTAATGCCCCATGACCGTTATTATTGTATCATTGTATAATGAGTCTCTTCATTGTAAGTTGTATATTTTAAGCAACATCATTTCATGACAATAAAGAAGAAAAAAAGAATATACTATCACCAAGTTACTTCTATTATATCACCAAGTTACCGGAATACCTGTATGTAACCCAATAAATACCAAATAGCAATAATGAATTTTTTAGGCCTCATCTTATTAATATTAACTTTCTTTTTTTCGAGTTTCTGTTGGAAGAAAAGTGTATTAATATGTGTATGTATTTGCATTTCAAGTCGAATTAAAATTTTATAATCTATTTAGGTTCATGTAAATGTATCACCACCTAACCTGATCTTACCCCAGTCGGAGCTGCGTGTCATTTATGTAACACTGATATAATTATTATGAAAGTAGTTCTGTACGAGGGCTAACGTACACGTAAACGTATAACCTAAACCTAGAAGAGGCTCCGATTAAATAATTGTAATACAATAGATAGTTATATAGTCGTAAAAAAGGGGACGTGATACCATGATTACCTTATAATACTTGATTTGTTACCTGGTTAGGACTGATTATTATTACTATTTTTAGTTACATGATTCACCACTGATGCTGGGGTTGATAACCAAAGGTCAAAAAAGTTCGTACATTGCGATTCATGTTATGTAGATATGTAACAAATTTCAATAATAATTTGTAACATAATAAGCATGGCATAATTTACATAATGACCTAAACATTTATTTTTGTTTCTTATTAGAGCCTACTTGACATATCCAATACTTTGCTTAGATACTTACTTCCATAAAATAATGTTATGCACTTCATTTCTAGGTCATTGGAAGCTAATTGGGATCAGGATGTTCTGAATTATTGGGGCCAAAACCCAGACAGAAAATTGAGCAAGGATAACTTTGCTTACATACTGACTAAAGTATGAGGAAAGTATGTGGAGATGACAGCATACTACTGTTTGCCACTGCTGATGAGAATCAATAACTTTTATATGGATTAATAATGGTTCCTTATTAACAATTTAAAGATAATGAGTATAAGAATGTTGAAGTAATTCTATAGTGTGAGATGTCATGATTATTTCTATCTCGTATTTTTATACACAGGTTTTCATTGTTTGAATGATTCTTGTATGATTCGGAACCTGAATGATGAAAAATATTCAATCCGACATATTTTCGAACGTACCATTCGATTTCCCACCTAAACTCCACTTTGTTGATTATATAAATGATCGTCTGTAATTATTTGTTCATTCCGATTGAATTTTCCACTCATTTTCTGAATTAATTTCATTCACTTCGAACTAATTCCATCAAAATGGATATAGGACGAATAAACAACAGCCGCTTTAGTCTCATTCAGGAAAAATGTGTACCATATCCAAACTAAAATATGTTTTTATTGGTGCTGATATATTGTCACGGCCATGCCTAACCTAGCTGTCACCCCACTTATTAGAACAACGACCTCAAGTGATAACTGTCACTCAGCATAATACAGCTGCGCGACACCTTATCAGAGTGACCAATACGTGTACTAGAGTAATCACGCCTGAGAGGCATCTTACCTATACTCACTCTCACTTCCGCCCAGAACATCCGACGATCTACATCTAATGTAATAAGTGTGCTACGTGTGTGTGTGAAGATGAGGACCGCCTTCGAGATCTACAATCAATAACTCGGGCGCACGTCTTGTATGGAGCAGATCAACCGCTCGATGAGTATAATGTTAAATAACTATTTTTACTAATTATTATTTTGGAAGGTTGGTTATTGCAGACATGGAGGCTACCTATCTTATTTCGTAAGATTCATTTTTTTCCCCTGAGTCATCGTTATAATTCGATCGATCGATGAAGCCGGATGTGCTAGTTAAAATGCGGAGTAAGGTGATCAATATTGCCGCTGGGCAATTTTTGCGCGGTTACACCGCGTGTGTACCAGCTCCAGGATAACATGCAGTAGCTCATTCCAACCCAATCGGCCAACGGGATAAGTTCTGATCAGACATCTTTAAGCAAAGGACGTTCAGCTCATCTTTGGTAATTATCTATCATCATCACCTTGTTAGTGGGAAGGATTTACAATCAGGGGATTCGTATCTAGAGCCATGAGGGATACAACAAGATCCACAAGCCAAGTCACGTCCGTTAGATTACGGCCACGTTAAGAAACCTCAGCACAAGTCGTTCCCACGTAGCACACCTGTACAGGTGGCGACGGTTAGTAGGCAAGGGGAGAAGGGAAATGGGGTGAGATTTCAGGGCTGACAGTGCATTTTCGCTCATCCCAGGGATCTCAGGTCGAAGAATCATGACAGTCTTGTTCTAACTAGCAAACAGCGATGTTCGTGTACCAAGGGAATGAGTTGGCGTGGAGATGGTGGGCGGCCCAAGATTGGGAACAAATCACTGTGTTATCGGCTTATCACAACAAGTGTCGGAGGTTCAAACCCCGACACATGAGCCGAAGCCAGCATATACGAGTGTTAAGATATCAGGAGAATGAGCTTTGGCTCCTCAAAAGGGAGTACCAGGCGAACTATGGGTGGCCTTACGATACACGGGACACCGCCCCGGTGGAGCCCATGTGGTGAGTGGTAGCCACATGGTCTCACCAGAGGGGAACGGGCCCGTAAGGAGACGTCAACTTTATTTTAAAAGATTTTTTTTTTTATTGTTTCGTTTTTGTAATTTTTGATTTCGGCTATCTTCGTTCAAAATTGTTGTTTACAAGATAAAAGGAAAAAAAGGCATCCTGGTTCTCCTCTCGTCTTTTCGTTTTTGTCAACAGAAACGAGCATGAACTAATACAATCATATTCAATTTTAGAAAAGTCAACACCGCCAAGGATTACCGGCGCGACGATATGGAGAGCGCTACTTCGTTTTGGTTCTACATGATGCTGGTAACCGTGAGTAGTGAGGGACTTTCTGCCCCAATAGAGACTGTGTTAGAGGCAGGGGTAGCGGTTGTTCTGGTCTCCCTTAGAGGACACCATAGCTTAAGAAGGAAGTATACCGTTGCACTATAAGGGCACTTGGCCAGAGATGAACGATGTTACAGTAGACAAGAATTTCGAGCCGGAATTTTGCCATAGCCATAAGTGCCAGATATTTAGGGCTTTCAGAGAGCAATTAAATAAGGAACTTGAGTGGTTAGACGCTAGCTTACGGGAGAACAAAACCAGCAAAAAGGAGATAAGAAGGAACCGTCGTCGACCCAGGGCGCTAACGTTCGTAGCAGACATCCTCGGTTGGTGCTGCTCGGTAGCCTCCAAGACAGACGTTGCAAACTTATTCCATAACGAGGAAAGTTACAATCGTTATCTAGACAACGTTGCATTCTCGGTTCATACCAATCATGACAGTCTGGTTAATCTCACCCTTGCTATGCAGAATTATGATACGCAAATGTCCACGGTCCTAACGGCTTCGGAGGACAGAATGCGCAATCTAACAAGAGAGTTCACCAAGTTTTGGGAGAGCCAAGACAAATCTAACCTTGCCAGCTCCAGGGAGCGCAGGCAAACACAGAGAGTGGTGGTTCAAACAATAGGCAAAGTATCTCAGACGGTTCACTCAATATTTCGGGTCGAAATTCTTTCGGATTGTAAGGATGGTAGGATCCCATCCATGGTAGTCACTCCTGAGGCATTGCATTACGATCTCCTGAAATTACAGAAGGCACTACTGGTAGATGGAAGGGAACTAGCGATACACCCAGACGAGGTTCAAGTTCTTTTCAAGCTCAACATAGCTAGTTGCGTAGTCTCGAGAAACAAAATATCAGTCAGCATTCAGGTCCCTATCAGAAAAGTCCAGAGACAATGGAAGGTATTTGAATTTACCACAATTCCTTTTGCTTGGAATACTCGACGTGCATAATAAATTCAGAGCCGACGTTGATCGCATCTTGGGGTAAGGAGTTAATTGAGATAACGGGCAGAAACCTCAGAAGTTGTCAGCCGCGGGTCAATAGCTGTTTTTTTATTCCTCCCAACATGTGTACACGTTTATTAAGTTTTATTTCTGTCATCTTGTGAAAGACACTAGGCTAACTCAAGTGCAAACCTATATTAGGCCTACCGTTTTACAATTTACAAGTCCTAACAATTTTTGCTTTTCATCATATAAAATGCAAATACTTTTTAAGAATTTTACTCAACTGTCTATGATGATGAAGTATAGGCCTACTATTAAAATTCAAGTGAAAATATTGAAATCTTAGGGAACAAGTTTGGTTTTGCACAGGGTCGGACTGGCCCACCGGGGGACCGGGGAATCCCCCGCGAGGCCTCGACCATTATGGAGGCCTCTGAACCCATCACCATACTGAGTATAAAATAACTTTGCAAATAATAATAAAAACATGATTATGTATAATAATAATCATCATTATTATATATATTACGATATTACACTCATATCATATATCATCTCACTCATATTACGCGTAATTCAACGTACATACATAGAAATTGCTTGCTTATTTTGGTTTTTGAAAAACTCCTTTAATTTTGGTTGTCAAGTCACTACAATGTAACTTGTGTGCATTCGTGAAGACGTGAACGCTTCGATTCTCGGAACAAAGCTGCCGATGAAAAGACCGCGGCAAATGCTTGCGCGGCTATCATTAGGGCGATCGGGTGAAATTTATTAAATTATTAATACCGATATGGGATGGATAATTTTTCAACCAGAGTTAATAGTGATTACACTACATTAGTACTAATATTCAGTTTTTGTATATGCAGTCTCATGGCAGTCTTTTTTTATTTTGGCAAGTACTTGGTCGTTTCAAGCCTTTTGCAGCGAACTTATTACCGAGAGATTAGAGCAGTGATTCCCAGTGAATCACTCACCACTCACGCTGGCTCGCTCACTATACCTCACAAGTTCGTACATGTAGCTGAGTGCGGAGTGTAGTGTTTTTATTCATTTACTGCCCGAGTTAGTTATCGTTTGGTCAAGTGTATTTTAAATTGTTGGATATTGAAAAACATGATATAGAGGTGCATAGTTATATAACAATTATAAAAGACCTACAGGCTACTCTGATCTGTGGTCGTGAATATGAAAGGTCTCGAAGAATACGATATATTTTCCATTTGGTGCACTGCTAGACTCGTGTAAGTAAAATTCGATTAGAAACATTCCACCTGTTATTCTCAACCAATAAATAAGAACTAGTGATAGGAAATCATCATTCAACATGAAAAGCCATAACATATCGCTATCATTATACATGAATGAAAGGTGTTTCAAATTCCAAGCCTTTTTCACTTTGGAAAACTAAACAGCAGTACTTTAGCAGTATTGGACTCATAGTCATAGCATGTGTTGACCTGCACATATATGGTTATGTTTTGATAAGCGTGCTTCATCATATGCGTCCGTCGTCTAAAATAGTATTTTTACAGATTCTTGTATTCATTGTTCGCTTTTCGTTTTCTAATAATGTATCTGTCTATACATTATGTATAAAAACAGGTGTTAGAAGAACTCAGTTCATACATACGCGTACCTACCTGGGTCTACTTGATATTTTATGAATTATAACAGCTTTAAGCCTAGGTGCTGTCCATGAACGGGAATTTCAATGTCTCAATCCTTGGTATATTTTTCTTGTAGGCTGTAGCCACTAGCTCAGGTCATCAAGCCACTCTCGAATAGGTGTTGAAAAAATAATGGATTTACCTCCAGATAGTTGTAAAAACGTGAATGCGTTACCGAAATCAAAAGAAATGAAAAAGAGAAAGTTTGCGCCAGGGTCAGCTAAATTGAAAGAAAGGAATAAAAAGTTGTTATTTGATGCTGGGCATGCACCAGGACAAAAAGATTTACTATCTATGTTTCGCAAGCCAAATGTGATTATGAATAATCCACATTCGGAATCAGATAGACCTGAGGGGGAAAACACGTCAGATGTGCCTATATTACCCATTAACTATAATAGTGACAGTCAAGTAGTGGCTACTGTACCAAAGGAAACCTCTGTTACTCCGTCCACGTCGACAGCATCTTGTAGTTACACTGAAAGTAACAAAGATGACTTTTCAAACAAAAGTCACGCCGATCCGAACTATTCTGTAGCAACGACTGCAACGTCGTGTGATACGCTAATGAAGGGAAAACGAGCAGTTGTGAACCTAAATCAATCGAGCAGTTCATCTAGGCCTATGCACGAATCACCGTCTGATAGAACTGAGATTGATCTTGGTATACCATCTGAAGGAGTTGTTGAATGTGACGAGGAGACGACGGACAGTGACAACGATGAAGTTCCATATGATATTCAAGCGGAAGTAAACTACTTTGTTGCACCTTCTTCCACTGCCACATTGCACGAAAAAATAGCATTTTCAAAGAATCACCCCATTCAGCCTTTAAGTTCTACGACACATAAACTGCCTTTTGATAGTACCAGAATCTACAAGAGACAGCTTCCAAATAAACAGTTCATTGATAGACACTGGGTGTCTTATTCAACTTCATTGAAACGAATTTTCTGTTCTGTTTGTATGGTCTTCTCGCATTCGAAGGACAAGAGTAGTTTTGCTACTGTCGGTTGCCAAGACTGGAATCATATATATAGTCGAGTTATAGAACATGAATCATCCCATACACACAAGATCTCAGTGGATGCTTTTTTACTCGCGAAATCACACACGGATATTGAGTCGTTAATAAACACGTCGTTAGTGGACGCACGGAGGCAACAGATATCCAATAACAGGAAAGTGTTGAGTCGCCTTATTGAAATAATATTTTTTATCGGCAAGTTGGGATTAGCTTACCGAGGAAAAGATGAAGCAGCATATTTTTTAGCGAATGCTTCTGGAACTCGAGGAGTTTTTCTAGAATTGGTATTATTGTTCTCTAAATTTGATGGTTTGCTCAAGACCCATGTAGACAAAGCTGTCGCTGACAGCAGCAGAAGGAAAGAGAAATCAACAGGGCAGGGAAGAGGTGGATTAGTTACTTTCCTCAGTAAGACCACGATTAACAAGATCATCATTATCGTTGGGAAATTGATGAAGGAAGAGATAAGTAGAGGAGTCAAACGTGCAGGAATGTTCAGTGTGCAAGTTGACTCAACGCAAGACATCGCTGTCATCGAACAGTGTGCCATCGTTGTCCGGTACGTTGACAACCATCAAGTAAATGAACGACTACTGGGTCTAGTTGATGTGAAAAGCTCTACAGGTCAGGCTTACTTCAAAACGCTAGAGAAGGAGCTAACTGACAACGATCTGAAAGTTGAAAACATAATTGGATGTTCATTCGATGGAGCAGCTAATATGTCAGGTCAATACAAAGGACTTCAGAAATTCATTCAAGATGGCTCTCCAAATTCTTCATACACCTGGTGTCACGCGCATGTTCTAAATTTGGTAGTTACGGATGCAACTCACTCTGCATTGGCATCTAAGAATTACTTCGGACTCCTCAATAGAACTGCTTGTTTCCTTAATGAATCGTACAAGAGGATGACTGTGTGGAAGCGTATCATCGAGGAAAGCGATCTCGAAGGTCACAAAAAGCTTCAAAAGCTGAAGAAAATAGCAGATACTCGATGGTGGAGCAAGTCGAGAGCTATCGGCGTTGTATTTGGATCTTATTCAGATCAACGCACTGGTGTCTACAACACGTTAGTGACTGTTCTAGACACAATAGCTACATGCGGTGAGTTTGATGCCAAGAACACTTCAGAGGCCAAATCTCTGCTACAAATGTGGTTGCATTAGCTACGAAACAGTGCTCATTTCTTTCACGTTCCTGCTATTGTTCGACATACTAACACCAGCTTCAGACTACCTTCAGAAAAAGGGGTTAGACTACGTGCAAGCTTGGCGTATCGTTACTGACGCCAAGACCGCAGTAAACACGACCTTTGATGAGTTTCCCGACATTAATACTAACGCCGCCGAATTCATGAAAAACGTGGACGAGACGAAAGACTTCGAAAGCGACGTCGACATACAGATCACTCTGCCACCGAAACGAATCTCGCACACGAAACGAATGGATGGAGAGAAATCACGAGATGAGAAAGTTCAGGATGCCATGAAGAGATTTGAAATTGAAACTTTCAAAGTCATTGTCAACCAGGTATCGACAAGTTTGGAAGAGAGATTTGCGCGAAATGAGCGGGTTTTCAAGTGTATCAGTTGCTTCGATCCTCGGAGGTTTTCTGATATTTTGATTGAAGGCATTCCATTGTCTGCAGTAGACTCAGTCGCTAATATGTCAGGCATCGACGCTGCATTCATAAAATCTGAACTGACGCACTTTGCTAGAAACTTCGATAGGTTGAAGATGAGTTTCCGATCCGAGTTCCTGTTAGAAGAAGAGATCGATATCCTCGAAAGCGGTGAAGAAGATGCCGAAAATGTCAATCATTGCGAAACCCGTGATGACGCAACAGCAATTGGGCTTGGCAAACGATGTTCTGGTTGCATTCCCTGTTGTTTCAAACTGTTGCACGAGCATAACCTACATTCATCAGCATACAGTAATTTGTATATTGCTTACAAAACAGTTCTTACTTTGTCTTGCACCCAAGTTCCGTGCGAACGAATTTTTTCAAAATTGAAAATCATTAAAAATAGACTGAGATCGACTCTTCAGGAAGATCTACTGGAGGCATTCATGCTGATGAGCGTAGAGAAAGATATTCTGGGACAAATCAAGCACGAAGATATTATTGATCGTCTAGCACATTCTAGCACGATACTTACAAGGATGCTGGTTATGTAGGCCTTATCGATACTAGTATAGCAGTACATATTTCACATAAAGGTACGCATTTTCAAATATCAGTTTATTATTATACTAGCCCTTATTAAAAATGGTACTCCATGACTAAACTAGAGGCCTTGATTTACTTTCCCCGGGAGGCCTCTCTGCCGCCAGTCCGACCCTGGTTTTGCAATGGAACACTTGATAATTGATTAATTTTGTAGGTGTGGTAGTTCTGGTTGTACTGGAAAAACAGTTGTGCACTGGTTTCGTCAAAGTTGTTCTTACATTAGGCTCTACAGTAGTACATAACATCTTGTTTCAATTTTACAGATTCGCTTGCATCATCCAATCGGTGAAATATGTACTCAATAGTTAATTTTTCTGATGGTCTGGCAGTGGTATCAAGTAGTTGGGTATTCCTTGATGAAAAGGGTGACACTAATTCCTATTGACCGCCTTACAATACAGATAAGAAGGTGGCAAAGGCAGTCGAACTCCATGAAGAGCCAAACTCATTGAAAGCTAACTGGAAGATCTGTAAAGTTTTAAAAACATATTTGGAAAACTGTGGTAGGCCTACATGATAATATTATTGTAATTCTTTGTAGCCCTATCATGCATTCATGATTAGGCTGAGTTGCATGCATCAAATCTACTATAGGCTTCCTGGCAACAGTAAACGCAGTGGTTAGTCCACTCGCCTTGTGATCCAGGAGGTGAGGGTTCGATTCCCACCACCAACCATTTTTACGGCTCTGTAAAACTGTATTTTTTGTGGTTTCCCTCTGTAGCGTAGATGAGATGGTTTCCATGACATTTCTTGTTGATAGAAACAAGAAAAATACAAATTACAGTTTTAAGATTAGATTGCCGTTAGATTGAGCGTAGTTAAGGCCATCATCACCGCATCATACTGTATGCATTTTTGATTAATATATTGAATTGAATAACAGCTGATGTAAATTAATGACTCGAGTTTTGGTTGAGAACAGAATAGTGAGTTTAAGTTTGAGTTCAAGTCTTTGTAAATGAACCTTTAAAGGGAAAAACTTGCCAGCTATCAGTAGGCCTACTTTTTAATATTAGCCGGGTCTTCTGTCGGTTTTGTTGTGTAGATCAACTAGATATTGAACTTGAAAAAGAAATGAATACAATGGCAAAGTAATTGTGAATCATCCCTTGATAAACTACTAGGTTCTACGCTCTATGGTATATCTACACAGTGAAGAAATAATAACTTGGGATTGTATTTTCTAAAAATGTACAGATGATTACCTACAAGCAAGGTCTAAGCTTAAAGTTGCTGAAGAAGAATCCGAGCTTAGTGCTGGAAATGCATTTGTGGAAACTTGTGTGATGGAAAAAAAGACTTTACGACATGGGCCCCATGTTCCCCATGTCGATGCTGCTGTAGATGAAAACAGCAGTGATACAGCTAGTGATGTAATTACTGTTGATATATCGAGTTATCCGACATTTCCAACAAAAGAAGGTAAAGCTACATGTGAATTTCTTCAAGTAAATTAGTCAAGGTTTGCTACGTAGACCCTTTGAAAGACTAAGAATAATGCTGCTTTTATAGGCCACCTTTTTTCAGTACGATTTTTTGAACCTTGGATCACTTAGTGTTGCCTGCACTAATTCAACATCGTGACCAAAAATCCGCTAGTTACAAATTTTGAATCTGAAACTAGAACTAGTGGATTTTGTTCACTATCGTTTTATGTCTATCCTTTTCTAACATGCACGTTAGGGTACGACTTTCTTGTCGAGCTACTATCTGTCATTTACTCTGATGATAGCATGTCATTCAACTCGAGTCAATAGGCCTACCTATACGTAGTCTATCTTTGAGGGTAAAACAAGATCCCGCGCTACACTTGGTCAAATTTTACCTACCAAAATTTGTGTAAATAAGTACAAATGAATCTTGTATGAAATCAAATCGAGATAATAATTTTAATATAATTCGTAGTATGTATAGGCCTGTCAGTACTCAATAATATCAAAGTAATTACATTAGGATACTTGAGATGAATCTGTCATTTAATAGGCCCACATACATTTTTACTTTTCATTTCAGTTTGGGATGAAACCACTCGGTGCTTGATTGCACTACTGCATTTATTGCCTCCAACTTTACGAGGAAAAAAATGTACTGATCGCCTTGGGGTCAGCGCTGCAGTTGACCGGCTTATAACTTTTCACAAGGTATGGTCTGCAATTTGAGGCTCTTTGATTGATTTATTGAATTCGTTTTCCTATTTTGCATGACTCAAATAACTATTCTGTTGCTCACAGAAATGATGCCCCCCCCCCCCCCTTCAATGAAGTCACAATCCAGTTATATTCATAATTATAGAATTATAGAATAATTATAGATTAAAGAAGAACCTATTCTTTTTTTCACAGATTGGAGTCCCTACCAAAGTTAGCACCAAGGATGAACGTCAACCATATCTTCTAGCTGTCGGCCCCAACAAGGCTTCGATATCAAGTTACTTCGTAGTTGTGGACACAAAACTGATTCCCTGCGGAAAAGTTACCAGCGCTCAAGCTTTCGATATCCTGTTCAAATCCTTCTTTGTTTTCAACTGTAAGTACGATGATAATCTCGTATCATTTTGGCGCTTCTTGGATAGCGTCACATTCAAACTGGAAAAAGTATGTGTGACTGCTCGAATGCGCGACATTCGTACCAGACTGTCTTTGAGCTCAGCATAACACTAAAATCATCCAGCTCTTAAGTCGACAGATATGACACAATAGAATGGTATAAATATCGGGACGACGGGTAATTACGTTCTTTTTCGAACTACCGAATTAAAAGTATCTAACGCATATTCATGATGGTACTCATTTGTTATATTTGTTCCTTGCAATGTATTGATGTGCGTCAAGCAATTAATCACCCTAAAACTGTGCATGCAATCTATGAGGGGGCAAAACTTAAACTGTCGTGTTTGGGATTGCTCTGTCCACACACGTTTAGTACATTTAGCGGACTTCGACGACATATGTTGAAATGTGATTTCATTCAAGAAGCTGGCAATGGTAATGTTGCACCAATTGAGCATCTTCCTCTCGACAATAATTCACCAAATACTTCCCAGGAAACAGCATGTGGTCCTGATGTTGCGTATATTCAACCAGTTGATGTAGTTCCAATACCAACAGTCAATAAAGTTATCACTCGAGAGATTGTAAAGGGTATGGCATACACATTTTTGTCGCAATTATCTGCTCTTGGTCTACCACAAAGTACAATCGACATCATTGTTTCTAGTTCAAAGGAGATGTTACAACCAATTGGAGATGCTGTGAAGTTATTGTCAAATGACAATCACATTGATAACGTATTGAAACGAAAGTTACTGTTAGAACATGCTGATTTATTATCCGACCCATTTCAAGGCCTCGATTCAGCATACAAACGAAAAAAACATCTCGGAGCTAAGTGCCCTGTGCCGATTAGAAAAGCATTGTACGTGAGTGGAGATAGAGTGTGGGATGCACAAATTGGTGCATATGTGCCAAAACCAGCTACAAACATATTCATGTACATATCAATATTAGAAACACTCAAGTTTCTTCTAAGTAATGAATCACTTCAGGCCTATATTCTGTCAACAAACCAGTCTGATGATCTGTGTTATAAGCATTGTAGTGATGGTTCGTACTTCAAGAACAATCCTTTATTTTCACATGAAAAGTATGCCTTGCAGTTACAAATATTTTTTGACGAGTTTGAAACCGTTAACCCTATTGGATATAAACGAGGAATTCATAAGCTTGGAGGAATATACTTCACAATTCAAAATTTGCCACATAGACTTCACAGTCAGTTGGAACACATTCACTTGATTACATTATTCCATGCTGCTGACGTTAAATTAGATGGAGTTGGATTTGACAATATTTTGCAGCCTCTTATAACTGACATCAAACTATTGGAAACCGTGGGAGTTGAAGTTGACTTTATTCCCGGTCAGGAGTTTCTTAAAGGTAGTATATTGTCAATGAGCTATGATAATTTAGGTGTGAATTCATTGTTTGGAATGGTCGAGTCTTTCTCAGCTAATCACTATTGTAGGTTTTGTTTACTGGATAAAGAGACTTGTCAACATGTTTTTTCTGAGTCTAGTGACTTGGTCGTCATAAGAACTAGGGCACTATACAATGAGCATTTGTTACTTCGTCAGAGCCAACCAAGGAATGATCTAAACGTGTATGGAATAAAAAAGAGCTGTTTACTAAATGACCTAAAGTATTTTCATACTTTTGAATCCCTTAGCGTTGATATTATGCATGACATACTGGAAGGTGTTGGTCAATATGAGATGAAACTATTCTTGAAATATTTGATCTTTGAGAAAAAAGTTACAACATTAGAAGTTGTAAATGATCGTATACAGAGTTTTGATTTTGGATTTCTGAAGAGGTCAAACAGGCCTAGTCCTTTAAACTTGGATAAAGGTGTTGCTAATGTTGGCCAGAAAGCTGCTCAAGCCTGGTGTCTTTTGAGGTTCTTACTACTAATAATTAGCGATTTTTTGATAGATGATGCAATCAAAGAAAAGTGGACTGTCCTTACTTTGCTGTTGAGTTGTATGAATATTATTTTTGCACATAAGATAACTTTGAGAATGACGCATGATCTAAATGACCTCATTGTAGAGCATCACAGTGCATTTGAGAAACAATTCCCATCATACCGATTCATTCCAAAACATCATTTAATGATACAATACCCAAGAATAATTCGGAGCATGGGACCACTTGTAAATTTGTGGGCAATGAGGTATGAAGCTAAGCATTACTATTTCAAGAAGGTGGCTGCAAAACTTCGTAATTTCATCAACATTACTTATACTTTATCTAATCGACACCAAGAGTACATCTCTTATCACTGGGAGAATAAAGATTTGAACTTGAAAGTAGAAGTGCAAGGCAGGAGTAATTTGAAAAAACTAAGACTAAGTGTACATGGTGAATTGATCCGTGATCATCTTGATTTGGACATAGATGACTCGGTCCTAGTCGTACAAAAAATTAAGTTGGGTTTTTGGTATCAGAAACATTTTGTAATATGTACAGACATTGATGATGATAGTCAGCTTCCCCTTTTTCATAATATACTATTCTTGTTTATGTATGATACAAAGCCATTTTTTGTTGGAGAAAGATACATTACCGTGAACTATGACAAGAATTGCAATGGATTTCAGGTTAAAAAAAGTGGATTATTCAATATCACTAGGAAAACGCCTTATATGCGTTGTGAGATGAGCTTAGAAGTATGGAAATGTAGAATTAAGAATATTTGGTCGGCTCAATGTACATATACAGGCCATGGATCACTTCAAAGGTTTGAAAACCGCGGCTGTCTGTTGGTATATGGACCTTGGTTCCCAAACAATTAAACCAGTGCCTTCTTCATATCCATCACAGATTTTAAACGTTTTAATTTATTGGTGACACTTGTTGCTCACATTTAATAGTTTCTTAATTGCTTTCTTAATTGCTTTTATTGATGTGTAAAAAAGTACATTAAAAATGTGTTCTCTTCTTTATTTCACATCCGATTGTCTCACAAATCGCTTAAAATGTGTATGATAGTTCTTCCCACACTCAGTATAAATTTGAGAGCTTTTGAAAAAGATAAAATTCCAAGTATTTCTCCCCTGGCCTATTCTTATGGGGAATTTCCATACTTTCCGATTTTTTTCCGGAAAATCCGTTTGACCGATTTTTCTGAAAAACAATCCCAACCTATTCTGGTATAACACCAATTTGTAAAAAAAGTTTCGAGTTGATTGAAACTTTTTCCTGACCTGTATGCCGCGTACAAAATTACACACAAAAAAAAAAAAAAAAAAAAAAACATAAAAACCAAGCCCAAAATTTTTCGGTATATGGAATGAAAATCTTCGCTACGCTCATCTAAATGAACATAGCACTATTGCAAAATTTTGACTACCACTCTCCTCTTGAGCTTCACCAAAAATTTGAAAGCACTAACTGGTATGTAATTCCAAGACACAGTATTTTTCAAAGTCAAGTTACCATAGGACCTAATTTGTGATAGGCTTCGCACATAGATGTGCATAATTTAATTTTATCATTTTTGTCCATTTATTACTGGTTTTCATGGGATATCCTATAAGGTTCACCTATATTTGTGTAAAGCACTATATTATCTAGGTCATATGACACATGCCATTTTTCTGCAGTTGATTTGTGTACTCAAATCAATATGATTGCAATTGATTGTAGCTTGTTATAAGCTATATTTTGATCATTTATTTGCTGTCTTGTTACATAGTTTCAAGGTCACTCATTGTGTTGTTCCATTATTACGTATTCATGTTATACATTTTAGTTACTTACTCTGTTTTTGAATTGAAAGAATCTCATAACGAACATGTGAATTGTGCAAATTTTATATACATCGTGACTGGATTATTCCCCTGACATTTAAATTATTACCATTAAAAATGACAAATTGATTCTGATTTGCCTTAACCAATACCCCTGTATGATTTGTTATATTGTTCCAATTTTCTTGCAATTATATCATTAGATTCTACCTAAGCAATTTTTTGAGTGAATTAATTTCCATAGAATATACAATGGGAAATAGTGTACTTATTGGCTCATATACCCTGTTTGATATATTTTGTGAATCACATTGTTGCCTAATCAGTTGTGTACACTGCTGATCCATATTGGGCCTATATCCACTAGCCAATAGGAGTGTTGGATGAAAGAATTTTCGACTTAGCCATGTAGTTTTGTACTAATTGTGTGATATAAACAGAAGAGTGAACCATTCTGCATTGAGCATTCCTTAAATTGTGATTTTGTATTGTTGATATACACATGTCATCGCCTCAGACATGTGACTGATCTTTGAATTATTAATAGTGCTTCCTGTATTTTGTTACCAGTATTTTGTTCTTGTATCCTTAATGAATAAATATATATTTTGTGAAATTTAATCGAGTGTTATACATTCAATTTACATAAACAATGAGGGTTGTTTGATGTCGAAAAAAATATTAACCGAGTGACCTTCCTAAATGTGCCCAAGTATGTAATTGTGACTAATAACTTTGATAATATGTGCATCAAGAGACGAATTTCTTGTTAATAGATCAGGATTCAAGAAACTTATGTGATTTGATTATAATATTTCAGGTTGCTCAATTTGAAGGACCCTGCAGAAAATCTTTTTTCACTCCTTCAAAGAGTAAATTTGAGACTGAAAATATTCATTCCACTCCGATAGGGAGTAGATTTGACGCCGATTAGGAGCACATTTGGCGCCGAAAATAATCCTTTCACTCTATTATAGAGTCAATCTGAGACAGAAAATATTTTTTCACTCCTATGAGGACTAAATTTGACGCCGATTAGGAGCACATTTGGCGCCGAAAATAAACCTTTCACTCTATTATGGAGTCAATTTGAGACAGAGAATATTTTTCACTCCTATAAGGACTGAATTTGACGCCGATTAGGAGCACATTTGGCGCCAAAAATAATATTTCCTCCATTATGGAGTCAATTTGAGACTGAACATATTTCTTCACTCCGATAAGGAGTAAATTTGACGCCGCTTAGGAGCACATTTGACGCCCAAATTAATCTTTTCGTTCCTTGAAGGAGTAAATTTGACGCCGATAAGAGTTTAAACGAACTCAATAGGAGAGTGGACTCAACTCTTTCACAGAGTTAATTTTAATGAGCTCTCCAATATCTAGCTCCGATATTCTGAGTGAAATATTAGCTCCAGTTTTTTCCGTAGTTTGACTCCGCACTCCTTTCTCGAAAACAACCCCGAATCGGCGTGGTCATCCTGGGACGCCGAAAAGAGTTCAATTGGAGTGAAAAATCATGTATTATTTCTAACAGTGTATGAGAGAGTGAGTAGGCCTACAGAAGGTGCAATCTTGTGAAGATTTGTGGGAATGTGTTCAAACTTTGAACCTCGTTTACTCACTTTCAATAATTTGTAACTTTAGGAACCATTATCTCAAAAACTACCCATCCAATTCACTTGAAATTTTTACTGACTGGTCAGTAGCTTATGTGTAGCAACCCCTACAACTTTCAAGTTCATAATTAGTTCATAGTTTATTTATAGTTAATTGTTTATTGATAAAAAATGTGGACATTTTATCTTCAAATTCAAGCTTTCAATCAAATATACACGAAAAATGAAAAAATACAAGATAGAGCAATATAATCGGACGTCAGTGTGCAGAATCAATATATGATCATGTACAAAAAATATGAACTGTCTGACACGAATAGTTCCCGAGATTTCGGTTCCTAAAACAGAACAAATTTGCATGTTAAATAACCTCTTCAACCTACCTACAGGCTTCAAGAAGAGATTTTTTCCAAAAATGTCAATTTCCGATGGTGGTGTCCCTTTATTATTCAATTCATTTTAATCAATAAAAAACAAACCGCATCATTGTGGGATGCTTAGTTATTCTACAAATAAATATTTTGTAAGCGTCCTAAATGTATTATTAGGAAAAATGTGCTGAAATTCGAGACAAAATGTACAATAGATTGTCATTTTATTTGTACTGGGACTTCAATTGAAGGGATATTTAGTTTTCTGTGTAAAAGACTGTTGGCTACTCTGCAAGAATGGATATAGGTGGCTCTGGATCCGTCATCAGCAAAAAATTCAATTCAAAACAAAGCAAGGTGAAAGCATTTGAAAGTATTTCAACCAAGTGTGAGTTTTTTCAAGTTCGAGCTTTTTTCTGTATCGATCAGCAATGGGTAGTGCATCGAGGTATAAGAAGAGTATGAAGACTACTAAGAGAGGTGTTCATTTAAATAACAATAGTGCTGTGGACTTATATACCACGAATAGGCCTAGTGTAAGCCTAGATAGTATTAGTGTTTCTAACCCTACTGACTCGAGGCCTAGGCCGATCTCCCCTCCCCCCTGTGTTATTCAACCAAGTGTTTCTTGTGATGTTGCTGCTAATGTGTTGGACAATGTAGACCTCAATATTTCTTCTACTAAAATCAATTCACTTGTGACACCAGTAGTAACTGAGAAAAGCCACACCACTGGTGCAGTCATATTTGATTTGGAATGTGTGCAGAGCCTTATATCAACGCTAGCGTGCCCGGAGTGCAAGTTCGTCGGATCAATGACATTAGTTGCCGAGGAAGCTAAACGTTGTGGAAGTGCCCTGTCGTTACTCGTACAATGCGAGTGCGGATATGAGAGCGGTTCTTCATATACGTCTAAGAAGCAAGGTAAGCAGTTCGAGGTAAATCGTCGCCTAGTTTACGCCATGAGATCCGTCGGTTGCGGTAGGTCTGAAGCCGCAAGGTTCAGCTACCTAATGAATCTGCCTCCTCCCATTGTGAATTCTGTTTATACTGAAACAGTTGGGAAGATGTCAGTTTTAGTGGAAGGTTTAGCCGAAGAAATTATGTCGTCGGCAGCACAAGAAGTTCGGAAGCTGGGCGAAGAGGCAGGTGTCGGTGTGGACGGGTCGTGGCAACGTAGAGGATACTCGTCGCATAATGGTGTAGTGACAGCCATTTCAGTCGACACAGGCAAAGTGATCGATACAGAAGTAATATCAAACCTATGTCATTCTTGCCAGCGCCATAAAAAAGACGACAAACTTTCGTTGGAATATCAAACGTGGCAGGCTGACCACAAACCTCAGTGCGAAGCCAACTACAAAGGTTCGGCTGGCAGTATGGGAGCCGTTGGTGCCGCAAGAATTTTCCTTCGATCGGAGCAGAAGAAAGGTCTGCAGTACACTTCGTTTCTTGGTGACGGTGACTCTAAAGCCTACAAGACAGTTGTGGATGTGGATCCTTACGAGGGAAAACCCATTCGTAAGTTAGAGTGTATCGGGCACCATCAGAAGCGTGTTGGTAATGGTCTCCGTAAGCTCGCTAAGGAGAAAAAACTTGGAGGCAAGAATAAGCTTACTGCTGTGAAAATAGATAGGTTGCAAAACTATTTTGGGATTGCGCTACGAGAGAACACGGAGAGCACGGGTGTAATGCGTCGTGCGATATGGGCGTCGCTATACCACTTGGCGGCTAAAGACGATCAACCGCTCCACTCCAAGTGCACGGTGGGCGAAACAAGTTGGTGCTCATACCAGCGAGCAAAGGCTGCCGGTCTAGAACATGAGTATAAGCACAAAAATGGGTTACCGCTTGACATTGTTCGGGAAATCAAACCGCTGTACGAAAGGTTGACATCCGAAGAAATGCTCAGCAAGTGCCTTCACGGCAAAACTCAGAATGCAAACGAGTCCTTCAACGGCATGATCTGGAAGCGGTGTCCAAAGGACGTATACGTGGGGAAGACGACTCTCAAGCTCAGGGTCATGGATGCCGTCTGCCACTTTAATTATGGCGCTCGGGTTGAGCTTGAAATATTGAAGAGAATGTCAATCGAGCCCGGCAAGTACACTCTCCGAGGCGTTGCGGCTGCCGACAAACTCCGTATGGATGTCTGCGCCCGACAAGCTACGCCGGCTACCAAGTCACGTCGGCGTTGGATTAGGAGCCGAACTAGGAGAACCGCTGACAAAAATGCTGCGGTAGAAGGCATCGCGTACCAGGCTGGAGGATTTGATGGCTGATCCATAGTCAACCAACTGATTTGTAAATACAGTCATAATACAAGTTATACTTTGACTGCAACTTACTCAAAACTAAGATTTATACACACAACTGTAATTTCCAACAATCGAAAAATATATTAGATTTATAGGTAGAGAGCTAATTTTTTTTTTATTCTGAAGCTTATTGAATGAAGCACGTTTGTTGGAGCCACAATCCTGATTCCTTCAATACTTGAATTAAGATCTAATTCCTAATCTACTCTGGAGCTGAAAACAAATGACAAAATTGAAGCCCATCAATCCAAATTTTAAATTAAATACTTCTAGTAGTCATAGAAATAAAAACTAAACGTCAGAACACAGGTTTGACCCTAATAATCAAAATAAATTATGAAAAAACTATCTACAACAAACAGAGCCGAAGAAATCTCTGTTGAAAACATCCCATTGTCATAACAATTGAAAATTAATTGCAAATTCAACAATGGAAAAAAAAAAAAAAAAAATTGTTCTATGTCATGTGTATTGAAACTGGAACCGAAAGAAAAATGTAGAAAACTTCAAAACTCTGGAAATTATTTCCAAGCCTATACTAGTACCTTATCAATTAATCGAAAATGAGAAAACTATTCTAACCGATTTAGCTAAAAACACACAACTTCAACTCTTTACCATTATGTACACGCTAGCTCCACCAAACAATTACGCTTCCGACCGTAACAAACGAGCCCTCCTCGATTAGGCGGTAATGTCCTCAAATTTCGCCGAAGACGTTTCATATTATAATCAACAATCTTTCTTCTGAAAAAGCAGAATCAAGTCATTGACCATCTCTTAAACGAACAATTTACTTACATCAACAGTTTCCATGCCACTGGCATTTCTAATTCTCAACACATAGCCCGTCTGGCAACGGCCTATCAGAAAACATCCAACCACTTGTATTCATTAGAGCATACTATAATGAGAAGTAAGGAAGTGTCAGATTTCTTTACACCAGGCCAAAAAATGAAAAGCTGATGATTCGTCCACCTCGTCAAAAATCAAAATGAACACAAAACTCTAGAAATTAAAGCATCTTTGAAAGACATGTAAGTTGACATAGACCACACAATTTTTATTTAAAAATTAATCAAAGAACTTCATCGCAGATTTCAATGTCAACTTATTTGTTTCTTAAGCCGGCAGAAAAATGTCTCTTCATGAGGAAAGAGATGAACCACGAACGTGTTGTCCAGTGATATAGCCAGGTTTTTCACCGGAGTGTGGGGGAGGGGGGGGGGGGGGGGGGCATATTAAATTTGACCTATATTTTTTTGGTGTTTTTTTTGTTGGTGCTACAAAAATACACACAAACCTGTGCCGTCGCCTCATTGTTTTCGCTAAATGGGGTAGCCAATTTTTGTCAAAACAATGTTGAATATTGAATAATCCCCATAACGAATAAGATTGAGGTAATTTTAGTTGTCAAAATTAAGTAACCATGGTAATAATCATCCTCATTTTTCAACAATCAAGGTTCTTAGAATTGTGACTGCATATTTTTATGAACCTATTAGAGTAAAAAAGCGAAATATCGAGTTTTAATTAATGATTTTGTTTATGCACTTGGTCATTCAATATCAAATCAACTGAAGTATTTACCTGACCCCTTTGGATTTTGATGAAATTTGGTAGAGTTGGAAATGAACCAAAAGAAACATATACGTGTTTCGGCGTTTGGTCCTACGACTTACGATTTTTGAGTTACGGGTCGCCAAAAAAGTCAAATTTGAGTCCGCATGGACTGCCTCCCCAAATTTTATCTTCTGAACCGTTCAAGTTAGGAGGCTGATTTTTTTCCCTATGTGTAGCTCTTGCTTAGAGCTTCCTAATGACATAAGCACACATGCACATTATGACACAGAAATATACAATATACTCACATTTTGAGTTTGAACTCCCCCCCCCCCCCAAAAAAAAAATTTTTTTTTTTTTTTTATTCTAAAAAAAATATATTCTCATTGTTGGTATGTATACTTCATCCACACAAATATTTGTGAAGGGGAAGCTTCTAGTTTAGGAGATATGAATTTATTACTCTGAGTATGCGTACATTATTTGTCGTTTACCTGAAACATGTATTTTAAAGGAAACAAAATGCAGAGGCCTAGCCAGCCCTTTGAATTTTAGAGCATAAAAGGAAAACAAATCCCAAAGGCAGTGTTGTGTAGCTGGCTGTGGCTAGTCTGTTTCCTGTTGTAAATACTACCTGCTATTATCTTTGGTTATAGTAGGCCTACACTAAGCATTATTCACCACATGGTTACAGTTGTTACTGTTAAGCGGTGGATACACTTGCAAGTCTTTGCAAGTGTAAGCGCGAGTGGGAAGTAGAAGTGAAAAGTTCATCGCTACTCGTTTTGGCGTCACCTATTGGTACAAATGGCTCACTGCAAACTAACTGACGCGATGTGAACGGCAGATAGTCGGAACTACAAGTTAGAATGACAAAAATTCTTGCCGATTTATATATTTGTTGTCAATGCAAACAAACTATCCAAATCACACGTGTGCTTTCACTGCTGTGTACGGCTGTGTAGGCGTAGGATACCTTTATCCCTTTAAACTACTTTCTCGCGATTAAAATTTAAATGGAGCGCCCTTGGACTGACGAGGAAGTACTAAAATTGTACGATTTATGGGAGTCATACCCAATACTATATAATACGAGTAGAGATGACTACAAAAACAGAGGGAAGAAAATCACCATATTGACCAAGATTGGGGATATTCTCGGACGCACTTGTAAGTTTTATTATCTTTAATAATTATCGTCTTTCTCGTAGGCCTAGGCCTACAGCAAAGACCTTATGCCTACACCTAGTTTAAAATTAGATCGACTAGAATCACAATCAATTCATGATTATGGGCCAGTTTGATTTTTTGGCATGTAAATTCAGTTTGAAATTAATAGGCCTAGGCCCTAGGTTTAACTACTGATTTCCTTAGCTGAACATTGCTTACATAATTACACTAATGCTAATAATACAAATTTCATCATTAGGTGAAGAAATAAAGATCAAAACCAAAAATCTCAGGACCCAGTTCCTGGCAGAGAAGAGAAAAGTGAAGAAAACTACATAAAGTGGAGCTGGCACGGATGATGTTTTTGTGCCGAAGTGGCAGTACTTTGCCCGGTCAAAGTTTTTGGATGCCAGCAGGCCAGTTATGACCAGCTCATCAAATCTGGTAAGTTAAAATACAATCACAAAATATTGATAACATGGTTACAAAATGAAATTGTTTATTAGAACAGTTGATCAGTACATTGGAATGAAAATATTATTTTCAAATATCTCAAGTTTGGGAACATTATTTCGTCTGTGCCAGGCAATTGAGGTCTTTATAACATATAATATAATGCATGGTCAAATTATACGGTACTGCCACTCAACAATCCCAGCCTGGGACACAAAATACTTTTTGAAAGCATTTCTTATACCTGCTGCACGAGTGGAATGATTGTTGGTCCCTTGGGAACGAAGTGGTAGCAAAGGTGGAACTATTCGCCAATATCCAAGGCGAATGTCACCAGTAACAGTGTTCTCTTGATCGACATAACCTCGTGGCGTGTAGTTTGAGAACTTGGTGCGTAGGAAATTATGTAAGCAAATTGCCGACCAAAGGATTTCGCTGACAATGTCTGGTGACAGCATAATTATGGTTAAGAATATTCGGAAACGGCTTGCCAATATTCCGAAGGCATTCTCTACAATCCTTCTAGCACGAAACAACCTGTAATTAAATACTCTTTCCTCCAAAGTCATGTTTCTAAGGGAATAAGGCCGTAACATTGTGTCCTTTAATTGGAAGGCATCATCCCCAATAAAAAGGTTGGGAAGAACAGTGTTCGTTCCCGGAAGTGTACACGGAGGTGGAATGCCAAGCTGATTCGAAAGTAGGGCCTCGTTGAACGTAGAGTTGTTGAAAATCCCCGTATCATTTTCCCTACCATTCTGGCCGATGTCAACATACGTAAACTTATAATCATGGTCCACAACGGCCAGAAGAATGATGCTGAAGAAACCCTTATAGTTGAAATACGTTGAGCCGGTACGACTAGAGTTACGTAATTTTATATGTCCGTCAACAGCACCCAGGCAGTTGGGAAAGTTCCACCTATCATTGAATCCTGTTGCAATAGATTTCCATTCTTCTTCAGTTGAAGGACACTAAAATAGAGAAAAAAAATACATTTTTAAAATCATCTTCTCTTATTTTTAGACATTCTTGGTAGCAGATGCGCAAGAAGGAGGCGATACCGGTACAATTCCAATCATCGGCGAGGAGGTTGTCATCGAGGGTATGGAGGACGACCCACCAACAAAAGAGACCACACCAATTTCAAGTGGCCGTAAATTGACCACTAGTCAGAAACGGTCAAATGAAGATGCTGCACTATTGCAATACTCGTCAAAGTGGATTGCTGATATAGTGGCCAGCAAGCAAAATAGAGTTGCAGAGCCAGAAGATCAGCAATCTATTTACGGCAAATACATTGCATCAGAGTTGAGGCAGATTGGGGATCCCGTAGTGGAGCGTACTGTTAGATTTAAAATAAACCAAATATTTTGTGATGCTCACAGTGGAGCATTTTCTCCAATGCCTCAATAGAAAAGTTCACTTGAACATAATTATTTTTCATCTAACTAGGACATTACCTTAACTTATTAACTATCTTAACATTAATGCGAGACTTCAAGACTAGGATTGCCAAATGAAGCACGGTGAAAGTTCCATTTTAGTGTCATCAATTTTTTACCGAAAGTGTAATATTATTAATTGTTGTCAGGGTTTGTGTCAATAACTTTTGTTCTCGTTACTTTCACATTCTAATTATTAAACACTTGAACACAATTATTTTCCATCTAAACACGACAAAATCGGGAATTATTATTATCTTATTATTCACTATCTTAACATAATTGCGAGACTTCAAGACTAGGATTGCCAAATAAAGCACGGTAAAAGTTCCATGTCGATATATATTATAATTAGTGTTATCAATTTTTTACCGAACTTGTGTAATATTATTGATTGTTATCAGGGTTTGTGCCAATAACTTGTGTTCTCGTTACTTTCACATCCTAATATTACTATAGTCTCGACTCAGGTCATTGGGCAAAATGGAAAATAAATGATATAATTCTCTTATGCAACGTGTTATTCTTAACGTGTCATTGATGTTTGAATGGTTGATGATGACCCTAATTGCCCTAATTTAATTTAGGCCAATTTGCTTCTTAAACTCACTTTTAGGTACTGCTGCATGAGCACTTCTTTCATCGCACGACACGTCTCTGGAATTATAGATCCAAGAGACTGCTTTGAGATCCTGTATAAATATTCCAGATCCTGATAAGAATTGCCTAAAAGAGATGAGATAACTAATTAAGCTCTTGATGTAGATACAATATTCAAATTATAGTTACAATCCTATACATCTGAGAGAAGAATGAGTGGAAAAGTGTTTAAAATATGGTACTGGGTTTAATGCAGCATTGTACTGATGACCAGTGTCCATTAGTGTTAGTTATTTAATCAAGTATTTATGGATAGGCCTAATGGGGAGAAGTCAGTCGTAGCAACGTAACCTGTTGTTGAGGAATCGACAGAAACCACGAAAAACCTTCCTCGGGATAGTCGATCATGACGGGGATCGAACCCGTCTCTTGAATCACAGTTAACTATAAGATTCAATGACTGAATAGACTTATATCTATATGAAATTGAGTTGCAAACACAGGGATGTATAGGCCTACCTGATCCTAAAAATCTTAAAGTCACCGCCAACCTTTCCTCAGCTGAGATAGGGTCACGCATATAGGTTGTCTGTTTGACGATCTTTGAGCAAACCATGTGCGCAAGCTCTGTGAATGTGTCCATATCCATGCGCAAGAAATTCTTTAATGCTCTAGGATCCTCGTCCCTTAACTCCACAAGCAAATTAGAAAATGCCCCTTGTTCATTCCTTCTCAGAAGCCAGTTACTGGTCCAAATTTGACGATCTCTACGCCTGGCTTGTCTTCGCTGAATAACTAGTTCCATTATCCTCAAGGCATGTACGGCAATCTCAATATCCTCGTCATCAGAATCCATATTATCGCATAAGGAATTACAAATGTATTAAAAGTCCAGGACATAATAAATTGTGGTGAATTAGGAATAGGCCTAGGCCCAGGCCAATATCTTCTTTTAATCCATTTTATCGCTTAAGAGATTACAAATTTATCAAAATCCTAAAACAAAACAGATTATGGTAAATTAAGACTAGGACCTAGGTCATCTCACGAAACAAAATTACTGATAATTGCAATCAATTATTCGCATAGGCCCTACGTCTCATAAAATTGAAACATAACCTATAAACGCCAAAAATAGGGACACATGATCGCAGTGCCAAGCAGTCAAATGTTGAAAGTTTATAATCAACGTCAAATAAATGGACCAATCGTGTTCGACTCTTTGGTTCCGCTTGCGCCTTTCGCTCTCACTTGTTGGACAATGTTCGACTTCTGAAAGACTTTCAAAGAGTCTTTCGAGTCTGTCACGTGGTTCGCCGTGTACCAATCAGCGACGGTATTGGAGCCGACTTTCACTTCTCACTTGCAAAGACTTGCAAGTGTATCCACCGCTTTAGCAAGTTAGTGTTTTCAAACACATATTTAGTGTTTAAGTCTACTTATTAAAATTATATGTGCCTTATCATTTTATAAGTTACATTTATTATTGGTCTAAGTAATCTTGTATATCTGTATTACACTTGAGACAATTTGGCTTGACCTAGGCCCTCGAAGATGGATAAACCATCACACTTTAGCTCGGTCTGTTGTAATCCATACAAGAAGAAGAGACATGGAAATCAGAGGAAGAATTTGTTCACTCTCACCCTTTCATTGCGTGAGAAAATTCCTGATGCACCACTTTATGCCAAAAATTGTAATACGTGTAAAAGGGAGTTCACACAGAAGAAAGGCAAGCTGCTGATGTCTACACCTGCAAGTGATTCATCAGAAGAGGATGAACCTGTGGCTGGAACATCTCACTCTGCTATGCCTATGCCAATGAGTCCATCTACATGTTTATTGGAGCAGGAAGTAGCAATGTCGACCTTCAACGCTGGCTTGGTGACGCTGGGACAATCTCCTACTGAGATGAAGAGATTAACGCAGCAGAAGTATCCCCATGAGAAGTTGAAGCGTGTTTCGAAGGCGCTGAAGAGAAGATTATTCAGTCCGTTGACTCAAGACTCATCAGAAGATAGTGATACTGTAAGCACAGATACTGCTGGCAGTGAGATGATTCAACAGTTAAAAGACAAATTTTGGTCCATAGCGGATAAGAGTATGAAAGTGCAAGTGTTAACTGTTCTTCCGCAAAGCTGGACGATAGAGAAACTTGAAAATGAGTTCGATGCAACCAATTTCATGGCTCGCAAGGCGAAACAGCTTGTTCGTGAAAAAGGGGATTTTGGCAACACCAAATCCTAAACCAGGGAAGACCGTTTCTGTCGCAATTGTTGAAGATGTTGAAAAAATTTACAATAACGATGACATCAGCCGTGCCATGCCTGGAACGAAGGACTTCAAGTCTGTGAAGAAGAACGGTGCACGTGTACATTTCCAGAAGCGACTGATTTTGAGCAACTTGAAAGAAATATACGAGCAGTTTAAGGAGGTGCATCCGCAACACAAAATCGGATATGTATATATATATATATATATATATATATATATATATATATATATATATATATATATATATATATATATATATATATATATGATAATAAGTCACTTTTCGGTGATCTGCCCTTCCTTGAAACAACTGGTGGCTCTAAAAAGAGCCTTGGGTTCCGACGTTTCGGCTGAAAACGTTCAGCCATCTTCAGGAGTCGTTGTGGTGTGGTGGCCGGCAATCGAGATCACTCGAGTGACTTATTATCATCTTCCTCCGGCCCTATATATATATATATATATATATATATATATATATATATATATATATATATATTTATATATATATATATATATATTATATATATATATATATATATATATATATATATATATATATATATATATTTATATATATATGTATATATATATATATATATATATATATATATATATATATATATATATATATATATATATATATGTTGTGGCCTGGAAATATAGGCATGTGGTAATTTCCACTGTTATCATTACATATTGCATTATGTGTTAACTTATAGTCAGCTTTTAATAATGACAACTTCATTCTTATTGCAGAAATATGTCATAACTTAATATGCAATGTTATTGGTATTCCTGTGATAGAATGTAGCGTTCTGTTGAGAGTTTGACTTAACACATTCTGTTTAATATATGTAATATCCTAGTTGGGCAAATTGGGGCGCGGTGCTGATTCAGAATCAGTCTCGTATTTATAGATCAGCCTATGGTAAACTAGGGTCAGTCATAATGCAGTCATCATTGGAGCCTGGTGAGTTTTTAATACGCGATAGCCGGAGCATAGTGAAGGATGGGGATATGTTAGTAGAACCATTGTGTAATTATTAATATATATGTAATTAAAGCCTAGGTGCTTAAACCATGTTTTGGTATCGTATTATTTTCCTGTCATCCTCACCCCTCTGATCTTACAAGTCAATACGATTGGACTGCGGTCCAATCGATCTATGTTGTACTCTAGGGCACAACATATATTTGGTGACAGCGGTGGGATCTCCGAAGGATCCATGCAACCATCGTCGGGGGAGCCGCGTTCGGCCGGATTTCGGGAGGACGCGTCAGCTGCAGCGAGCGGTGCAGCTTGTGGTGCTGGGAGAATATGAGGAGGAGTTGGAATTTTATGTCTTAAAGTCTTAAAGGGCTATTTGGGACAATGGACTCTGATGATTTGGAGGCTTTGAATAAGCAGATTGATGTGCTCGCCTCCAAGCAGGATGGGCTGCTCCAGGTGGTGACCAGTCAGTTGACAATCCTGCGGGACATGGACAGTACAGCGAGACGTAATGCGGATGACATTAAGATATTGGCGGACGTGTTGAATAACACGATTACTCAGTTTCATTTTCTGAACCACTTCTCTTCAGATGACTTGTACAAGCGAGTGGCATTCGCGGGGGAGTTGTCGAGTGTGGTGTGTAACAGTCTGCGCACGCAGCTACCCTTACAGCTTGTGGTGGGGGTAGAGAGTGGCTGGATGGGTGTTACTCAAGAGCCTGATCGGCAGTTGTATTTAGGTACTTGAACAGTGCTGTATCGGTGAGACGAGTGAGTCCCTGGAACCGATACAGACTGTATAGTACGACGATAATAAAGAGCGTCTAATATAAATAAGACTACTATCACTTAACTCCTGATTCCCGTAGTAGTAATAATATAAACTCGTTGCAATTGGGGGCTCGTCCGGGATCGCTATAGTGAACAGGCAACAGTTTATATTATTCAATACATGCAATTAAGATACGGAAGGACTGTTAATAATAGGGAAGTGCTAGGGAGTGTAGGCAAGATGTCAACAATATCAGTGGAGGCTTTAAAAGACTTGTTGGGCATGGAAGGAGACGATTCGCAAAACGAGGCCACAGTAATGGCGGTATTACGTAATCGTCTGAATACGACGCCGCAACCTAGAGGCCGGCATCGCGAGGAGTGGGCGTCACTGAAGATAGCGTTGCCTACATTCGAGGGGCACAGTGATGTCAAAACTCCCACAGAGTTTTTAGGGGAATTAGAGCGGTTTGCGGCTTCCCAAGATATAACTAAAGAACAATTATTAGCACGGGGAATGTCGATAGCTTTGAAAGGCGGTGCTCTTCAATGGTGGACATTTTGCGGGGGTTTCTTAGAATGGGAAAGTTTCTGTACGGCATTGCAAAGACAATTTGGGCCTGCCAATTATAAAACGTTATTAAAGAGGGAATTGGATAGTCGAACACAACATCCAGATGAACCACTTACAATTTTTGTGCAGGCGATTGCTGGGTATTTCGATCGGATTGGGGAAGACGTAGACGAGAAGGAAAAAGTTTCGCGCGTCATGGCTCAGATGCATCCCGAGTTTAGAAGGCTAATCGGTGGTATACGATTTGGGTCACTGAGGGAATTGGCAGATGCGGCCCCCGATCTACAGGCTAGTCTGTTACAAGACCGAATGTATTGTCCCCCTCCCCCTGCGGCATGGAGCGTCGAGAGGTCATTGGCCTATGGGGGTACGGAGCCGAGTCGACGAGAGTTGGTACGGTCGCAGTCCAGTTATGATGCACCGGTCGCGGCCGCTGTCGGAGAATGTCGAAGAGAATTGAATGAGATGGGTGGGGACTATTCTAGGGTTGGTTTGGCTGTACTGGATCCATATATGTTCAATCGAGTACCAGCGTGGATGAGGAGTGGGGTCACGCAGACCAGGGAATCGAGGGTCACGACGCAACAAACGCCGAAGGGCAAATCGAAAACAGAATGTTGGGGGTGTGGTAGTCGAAACCATTTCAGAAGAAACTGTCCAGATTCTGAACGCAATAAGAATCAAAAAAACTGGGTAGGCCCGCCGCCAAGCTAAGTTCGACGCTGGGCGGCGTCCACGGAGAGGTGGACACTCCGATAGTACAATATTGCGATAACTATGCCGATTCATACACAGAAAGTCAGTTCGCACCGATGTATTATTATGATGGGTCTAATCTATTATGGGTGGGTCAAGTGGTTTGGCACCGAGTTCGAGACACACAACCATCGTCGTTAAACACGAGAGGGTCAGTGGACTTGACATCTCGTGACACGAGAGAGTCAGTTCACTTGACATCTCGGGTTGACGATGGGCACATTCACACACAACCATCGTCGTCAAACACGAGAGGGTCAGTGGACTTGACATCTCGTGACACGAGAGAGTCAGTTCACTTGACATCTCGGGTTGACGATGGGCACATTCACACACAACCATCGTCGTCAAACACGAGAGGGTCAGCGGACTTGACATCTCGTGACACGAGAGAGTCAGTTCACTTGACATCTCGGGTTGACGATGGGCACATTGACACACAAACATCGTCGTTAAACACGAGAGGGTCAGTGGACGTGACATCTCGTGACACGAGAGAGTCAGTTCACTTGACATCTCGGGTTGACGATGGGCACATTCACACACAACCGTCGTCGTTAAACACGAGAGGGTCAGTGGACTTGACATCTCGTGACACGAGAGAGTCAGTTCACGTGACATCTCGGGTTGACGATGGGCACATTCACACACAACCGTCGTCGTTAAACACGAGAGGGTCAGTGGACGTGACATCTCGTGACACGAGAGAGTCAGTTCACTTGACATCTCGGGTTGACGATGGGCACATTCACACACAACCGTCGTCGTTAAACACGAGAGGGTCAGTGGACGTGACATCTCGTGACACGAGAGAGTCAGTTCACTTGACATCTCGGGTTGACGATGCGCTCATTCACACACAACCATCGTCGTTAAACACGAGAGGGTCGGTGGACTTGACATCTCGTGACACGAGAGAGTCAGTTCACTTGACATCTCGGGTTGACGATGCGCACATTGACACACAACCGTCGTCGTTAAACACGAGAGGGTCAGCGGACTTGACATCTCGTGACACGAGAGAGTCAGTTCACTTGACATCTCGGGTTGACGATGCGCTCATTCACACACAACCATCGTCGTTAAACACGAGAGGGTCAGTGGACGTGACATCTCGTGACACGAGAGAGTCAGTTCACTCGACATCTCGGGTTGACGATGGGCACATTCACACACAACCGTCGTCGTTAAACACGAGAGGGTCAGTGGACGTGACATCTCGTGACACGAGAGAGTCAGTTCACTTGACATCTCGGGTTGACGATGCGCTCATTGACACACAACCATCGTCGTTAAGCGCTAGAGAAGAGGTGGGTCAGTATTCTCTAGCTGATGATGGCGATAATCAGGGGGGTAGGAGTGAGGGCAAGTCGAAGGGACATGGGGAACCCTTGCTACGTATCGAAATATTGCAAACAAGTTATTGTGCCCTGTTGGACTCTGGATCTTCAATCAGCCTGGTGGGAAATGAAGTTATTGCATTAGTAAAGAAAAATAGGTTGAACGTGAGGCCTGCGAAGATACAATTGAGACTAGCCACAGGTCAAGCGACGACGGAGGGATCCATTAAGATGAAGGTCCGTTGGGGAGGGGGAGAGACTATACATACGTTTGTACTGTTGCCGGGGTTAAGCACAGATGTGATATTAGGTAGGAATTTCATTCAAAAAAACAATATTTCTTTACATTTAGGGTTAAAGGGCTGGACAATAGGAAATGCATTGCAAGATATTATCCCTTTTGAAAGTCGAGACAGCCGATCGTGTTGCAATACGGTGGATGACAAGGAAAGCAATATAGATGTCATGTTACAGCACGTACAATGTTCAGCTGAACAGAAGTTAAACTTGAGAGATATATTACGGGCTAAAGCAAAGATGTTCACAAAACAGCCAGGTACGACGGATGTGTTAGAGCACGCAATAGATACTGGGAATACGTACCCAACCCGTTGTGCACAACGACCGATTAATCAGACGAAAAGAAAAATCCCGGACGAGCCCCCAATTGCCCACACACATCGCGGGAGGAAACAAAACCAAATAGAAAAATAAAGACAATACAACATGGCTGACGATGCAACTACCAGTGAATCAGTGATCCTTTTCAGATTCCCCAGGGTCAAGGTAAGCAGACTTCCCGATGAGTTGGATTTGTCAAGAGCTGAATTGCTGACTTTGAAAGGAATCAATGGGAGAAACAGAGATTTTGTATTTGCAATGCACAGGAATCTTATTTCTAAGCTACACGCAGGTCTTGGAAATTGTAAAACTCAGTGGGCAAAAGAGATGGCCGTGTATGTAAATGAGTTCACAATTGGTAACCCAGATTCTGACACATTCTACCCAAGGTTCTCAGAAGACGAAGAGGTTGAAGAGATAGATCAATCTAATGAGGATATTGAGATGGAAGAAGATAGCAGTTTGATTTCTACACCGGGGAGCTTAGCAAGTAAGAGAGGCAAAGGAGAGAGTTCCCTTTCTCCTGATAAGAAAAGGCAAAGGTCTTTTAATACAAGGCCAACTGATCCGAAGGCGTCTTTAAGGGCAGCAGTAGCTAGGTTAATAGCTGAAACTCAGTCTCACGAAGACCTGTTTGGAGCTGTTAATCATGAGGACTGCTCTTACATGATGTACCAGGGGTTCGATCCAGTGGAAATCTTGACGATGATGGCTGGCAGGGAGAGAGATGCTGTAAGATTGAAGGAGGATCTGAAAGTCATCATGAAAATTTTCTTATTTAGAGGTACTAAATTGGGAAAAATAACAAAGAAATCCACAGAAAGGCTTATCTCAGAGGTCAATATGGTAAAATCTAAATATAGCATCACTGATTCTATCCCAACATCCAAGAGCGAAATCACGATTGCCAGAGTCGTGCAAAGCATGCCAGTGCAGGTATGTAAATATTCCCTGCACTATGCTGTAGAAAGTAAGTTCCCAAACACCTCTTCAGCATTCCAGTTGCCGATCTACATGCAACTTAGTGTTTTCGGTGGCATCATCTCAAGCGCTCTACCTGAGTCTGACGTGTCCACTCTAAGGGAAGCTCACTTAGCGGGTCAATATGAGTTTGAGAAACTAATAAAGAAGGATGTAAAGGATACAAAAGACTTTGACTGGGCTAAGTTAGCGTCATATCAAACATCTGCTTTTAAGTCACAGTTTGTCACAGAGGAAAGGAGACTAAATGCAGGTATGGTTTTAGGCTACATAGTTGATGACAAGGATGGCTCCACTGATTACTTCCTCGATCCTTCACTTAAGGTTGTTCTGAGGGGAATTATAGCAGATTAAAATGTTCCAAGGATTTCGTCCAGTCTCGCTAAGAAGAGGGATGGCCCTTGGCGGATTACCTCACGCATTGGGGAAAATTTTTACATATTGGCAGACGTCACTACTGGAAAAGAGAAAGGAATTTATAACATAGATCAATTGAAAAAGTTCACCCCACCCCCGGAGTGGGCTACTAAAACGCCAACAACAACTACAAACCGACATGGCTGCGAGCTTCAGGGTGGGCAACCGTATGACATGGACCCGCCGAGACATTCATATAATTTAAGAAGTGCTACCCTAGACCGAGCGCAATAAACCAATAAACCGGCATAGTAAATATTTTGTTTTCTCTCATGCAAAGTGTTATTCAAAATACGGTCCTAGACCGTGAGGCGTCGGCATATGCCAGGAGGTATAACTAGAGTCATAAACGAAACTTAGGTCTATCGGGAGTAGAATAGATACGTCGTCAGTTGTTGTGTGCGATATATTTATAAGGGAAGAAAGACACTCCACACTAAGTTTTCCTTTTTTTAATTGTTTATTGTAAATATAATTAGTGCAAAGTGTGCGATATAGTTATAAGTGAAGACAGACACTCCACACTCAGTTTTCCTTTTTTAATTGTTTATTATGTATATAATTGGTCCAAAGTGTGCGATATAGGTATAAGTGAAGAAAGACACTCCACACTAAGTTTTCCTCTTTTTAATTGTTTTATTATAAATATAAGTAGTTCATTCAAGGTGTGCGATTTAAGTTTAAGGGAAGATGGACAATTACATACTATTATAGTTTCGAGTGATATGTTAGTTAGTATTGGAAAGTAAATTAAGTAATTAGGACTTTCCATTTTTTAAGGGGGGGGGTATTGTAACAGTCTGCGCACGCAGCTACCCTCACAGCTTGTGGTGGGGGTAGAGAGTGGCTGGATGGGTGTTACTCAAGAGCCTGATCGGCAGTTGTATTTAGGTACTTGAACAGTGCTGTATCGGTGAGACGAGTGAGTCCCTGGAACCGATACAGACTGTATAGTACGACGATAATAAAGAGCGTCTAATATAAATAAGACTACTATCACTTAACTCCTGATTCCCGTAGTAGTAATAATATAAACTCGTTGCAGGTGCGGGGGGTGGGATTGGGTATAATGGATGCCAAGCAGCAGCTAATGCAGCTAGAGGGAGGTTTGGATGTGTCCGCAGGGGGTAGACTCAGTGCTACTCTTGTACCCCTCAAGTCTGTCTCGTGTCCTGCAGGATGTTGCGTTACAGCTACCTCGAGATGTCATGCTATTGGCCCCTCCTACTGTGGATAACATGTACAAGTACTTCGATGTGGCACGGGTGCATGCGGTTGCCACGAATAAAGTGGTGCGCCTGTTAATTCAGATTCCGTTGAAGGCCACGGATAGGGTATTCGAACTATATCAGGTACGGCCATTGCCATATTTTGATGAGTAGTTGAATATGGGGGTGGTTATCAATTCAAAGGGTAGTTACTTGGCCGTGTCAGGGGACAGTCATTTTTATGCGTTGCTTTCAGAGTCGGATGTAGGTAAGTGTTCGGGGAGGGCGATAAGGGTTTGCCCCGCCCAATTTGCTTTCTTTTTGCAGGACAATTCTTGTTGTGACTCGGCGTTATTCTTTGGCCAGGAGGAGGGGGTGACAGCAATGTGCAGGCGGGAGGTATTACCGCATGGAATACCAGCAACATGGTACTTCTCGCCGGGGAGCACATTGTGGGAGTACAGCTTGCCGAAGGAGCCAACTCGTCTCTTGTTGAAATGTCGGGAGGGACAGCTGCAGTCGAAGAAGGAGATTTGGGTGAACGGCACAGGTATTTTAAGGGGAGTCGCACATTGCTATATTAACTCCGGAGGTTTTCGGCTTTCGCCGTTTACTAATGGAGTTAGTAACATGGCGGCTCGGAGGGAAAATCTTGTGGTTCCAACTATTGGGGCAGTGATTACTCAGGAGGAGTATGCCCATTTGGAAGACACTGCATTCACTAAGGAAGCTGTACTTCGCCTATCGCCAGTTAAGATATTGGGGAGGGGGGCGGATGGCATCAGTTTGAACAATCTAGTGTCCAAAGTTCAGGAATTGAAGGAAATAAGTTCCCTTAGGGAAATACACAAGATAAGAGATGCATCAGCAGCTCAATCCATGTTGGGGGTTGTAGGGGGAATCGTGTTGTCATTTTTTCTGTCTGTGATTTCTTCTTTCAGTGTGCTCTGGTTTTGCCGGGATCGAGTGGAGTGTTTATCCGGGCCTGGGCGGGACGGGGGACGTCCCAATGAGGACCATTATCCCCGTCGGAAGTCAGGGAAGGCGGTTAATGACCTTTCCAAGCGGGAAGACGTGTACACCACAATCCGGGGGAACGTGTCGCATGAGGGTCCCTTCTTCACGACAAATAAATTAGAGTCGACTGGGGGCGGCACAAGAAGCGACGAGAGGTGGAGATTTGGTGTCCCGGGTGGCGTCTCCGAAGGATCCATGCAACCATCGTCGGGGGAGCCGCGTTCGGCCGGATTTCGGGAGGACGCGTCAGCTGCAGCGAGCGGTGCAGCTTGTGGTGCTGGGAGAATATGAGGAGTTGGAATTTTATGTCCGTTAGGCCTATAAGGGCAGTATGTTACCGTAGAAATAATAAGTTATCGCTTTTGGATGACAAGCTCCTCGTATTACTCACGGAATGATGAGTTTAGTTTAAAATCAGTTAGTTAGGATTTTGGGTGCATATGCACATTTTTGAATTGGACGAATAAATGCACAATTTAGTGGACATGATCGATGCAGGATAACAGGGAAGCAGCAGCACACGTTAATTTAAAGTCTAATGGGGATCGCACGATTGCGTTCTATGACAATTCAGATTCACTTGTACCTACGTAGTACTTCTCTTTTTAAAAGCCAGAGGGGGAATTATAAGGCGGGGTAGAGGAAATGAAGATAAAAAGTTTAACCATCATGATCAAGTACATTATGGGGTGTGAATCAGTTCGATTCTTATTCAGTGAGGCTGGGGTTCGACTGTCACACGATTTACTCTACTGTTCCTCTATTGGAGAGCAGTGACGCAAAAGTTCCGCGGCTGAGGGAGTAATGTCCAGCTTGGAGAGCTGCCCTTAAGGTGTGCTGTCGAAGAGCGTATCTTGTCGGTGGAAGACTTTCCATTGGTTTATCCACTGGAGAACAGTTCAGACGAAAATTAACCGAAAAATAACCCAGTCGATGACAATAACGTTCATCCCATGTACAGAAACCAATTAAAGATTCCTTCTGCGAAGTTTACTGATCTTCAGCGATTGTGTACCCTTCACGTCATCCCACCGCGATATCATGAAGAGTATTCAAAGATGGCTCATTGTGGCCAAACGCCTGATCTCCTCGTGGACACCGATGAGGAGGACGAAGAGGAAGAACTCGGCGAATAATCATCTTCTCATTTTTATATTATATTATCATCTTTATTATTACATTAGGTCTGAATAATCCCACCACGATTTCATGAAGTTTCAAGTGATTTATACTATACTCATTCTAGTCATACTAGAAAAAAGTTTACTTTATTACATGAAAATGTTCCTCTGACTAGTCTGTGATTACCACCACCATCAGGAATTAATGTTAGGACGTTGATGATTGTTAGCAGATTATTTTGTACTTTTATGAATAAATGGTAAAATTGTGATGATATCATTGTATTGTTCATTATCAACATGTAGTTTGCCTTTCAGATCAAAATATGAACATTTCAATTCAAATTATTATCTATTTTATCTTTACATTTGTAACCGGTACTTAACGCTCATCAATCGTTGAAGGCCAATTTGCATGGTATTATGCTATCGGCAAATAGTCGTAACCAACAGTAATAAGGTCGTAAGCCTCGTAGTCGCCAAAAACTGATTCTTGGCAAAAGGTCGTACACTTCATTAATATCACATTTTTGACAATAACTGATTACAGGTATATCTGGGGTGTTTGGGGCAGATATCATTAAGAATATACTAAAAATGCTTTTTAGTGATTTGTTTTACATTTTTTTAGGCACCCATTTACTACTCTGAGGAACTTCAAACTCTCCCCTGAAAAATTCTTGTTTTGAGGGTTACGACCTTTTGCTTATTTACCATCGATATCAATTATATGTACTAAACATTAATTATTATAATCGTTGTTTCTACCAATTATATGGCTATAGGGCCTAGCGCAAATTAGGTTAGGTTGGTCTCGTGTGGATTCACTCTAGCATCCTACAAATTCAATGACTCTAGTCAGGGTCCTAGGCCCTAGCATGAGTTGTAAATGAAGTATATCATATCAATTACATATTTACTATTAATTATTACTGCAATTTCTTGTAGTTTTTATATGATTTATGGTTCTAATATGGTTTGGGCTATAGGCCTAGGTGAGGTTGGTCGTATGTGGATTTGCACTTTCCTAGCCATAGTCAGGTACTAAGCCTAGTCAATTGTCTGAGGTCCCAGGTAAATGAATGCATAGGGCCTACTTTATCTATGAGTCGACTACACACTCATGTACATGGCTATAAACGAGCGGTATTCAGCATTTGATCAAACCATTACCGGTACCGTAGCTTGATTCACAGCGGCCTGCATAGATATATGTACCGGTAATCTTAAAAGCCTGGATACACGCAATTGAAGTGTGAAGCTATAGCTAGGAAAATTGCATGCTCATACTTGTACCTAGTCAAATATTTATAAATAATTACAGATATGACAGAATTGAGAGTTGCTGCAGACAGCATGCCAACAAACGTAGAGTTCTCGTACATTCAACATGCGAACCGTTTATTCCGGTTTAAATGTACAGACACGTTCCTTCAAGAAGAAAGGATTGCGATTTGCTCAGAGTACTGGAAGCTAGGCTCATACAGCCGTAGCAAAGATTTTATCTTGCAAATAGTTTTATCCTCTCAACCAGCAGGACGGCGTGCTATATGAAACAACAGACGTACAGTTTCCAAGTCGTACTACTTGATGAAAAATAGTGATTAGGTACGTGTGTGTGAAAAGTTTTTCACCAAAATCCTGAATATTAGTAATGGTTCCATTGAAGCTGCTTTTGATAAGCAAGGCTCTGCTGGCAACTTCAACAGAATTGACCAGCGAGGAAAAAAGGAATAGCCAAATAAAACATCGGTGGGTGATGTTAATCGTGTGAAACAACACATTATAAGGTTACCGACTATGGAATCTCATTATACGAGGCCATCCACTAAGCGCCAATACCTAGATTGCAAGCTTACAGTTCCAAAAATGTTTAGTCTCTATGTAGAAAGTTGCAAAGAAGCACCTGTTGAAGCCGTGAGTCAACCCAAATATCGGGAAATATTCTGTGATAACTTCAACTTATCTTTTTTTCATCCTAAGAAAGATCAGTGTCTTGTGTGCAATAATTACGATGCATCAAAGAATAAGCCAGATGAACGAGCAAAGATTGAGGAAGAGTACAATAATCACATCTTAAGAAGAAATGAGGCAAATGCAGCGAAACAGTTTGATAAAGAGAGATCTGCTAATGACCCTTCCTTCATGTCTGCTAGTTTTGATCTACAAAGTGTCCTGTAGATACCGTCGAGCGATGTGTCTCCTATGTATTAAGCCCCGTTTACACGGTTCAATTTTTCATCAAATTACTTGTATTTCATATGGAGTAAAAGAAATTTGATCGTGTGAACGCAAACATTGAACGAAAACAATTGAGCGAAAGTATTGTATTTCATATTGACGTTCAATACTTTTCGTTTAGGACAGGTTCTAATTTCATCACATATAGAATGAAAACTGGCCAATCACAGCTCACCATTCTTGTGACGTATCGTTCTTTGGTATCACTAGTTAAAATGACTGCCAGCAAAACACCGTGGACGCGAGATGCTGCCACTATTTTAATAAATTTGTATGAAGTAGAGCCATGTCTCTACGTGGTGACCTCTCCCGACTATCATAACAGGTAATTACAGTTTTAACGTATCAACATTTCATGCGTACATAATAAAAGTAGTAATATCATCCATGCAATTGGTCATGTATAACCCTACTTTTCACCTGCGAACTCGGTAGGCCTACAAACAACAACTTCCTGCAATTCATATTTCTAGCAATGACTTATTCATAGCTTTACTTACTTTTTAGGCCTCAATTGCGTATTTACATACATTATTGACATTACAGGAATAAACACCAATTTGCCTTGGAGAAGATAGCGCAGCAAATGTGTGATGTTCGACCAGGAACAACATCAGCTGACGTAAAGGCACAATTTAATGGGCTGAGGACCCAATACCTCGGTGCTATAGCCAGCGATAAAGCATCAAGAAAGAGCGGGTGTGGCACCGACAGTGTCATCAAACCATCACTGTGGTGTTACGACCAATTACATTTTCTGGCGGAAAATAATATTCATTTCCACGGCCATTCAAACCTCACTTCGAGTGGGCCTACCAGCACAGATATAACGTCTCCTCGTGCAGAAAATGTAAGTAGGCGAGATCAGGGTCATAATAATCAATCAGGTACGGTAGTCCAATGAACCAGTGAATTTTCACAGTATCTGGCCTCAACATAGGATAGGCCTAGGCCTAATATTGTCCCTGTAAACTTGGGCATACCCTCATATTTCAATTGGTTTCATTTCATTCTATGTAAATCTATATTTGTACATAGTGTACAGTTCCAAAAAGGTGCAATGAACTAGAGTCTTGGGGTACTTTTTACAGGACTATTTTATAATTGAATTGTCTTGCGTAAAATTAAATTCAAATTTCAAAGAAGACACTTTGAAGAAATCGACATTAGACCACATCTACAATATGCCGGTAAGTGTCAAGTTTTGGTTTCTCAATTTACAGGGTGAAAGGAATACATTCGATGACATCTTCGATGCTGAACTGTCGATCTCGGAGGAACTTGACGAAGAACAAGAAGAAAGAGATCTTCCATCACGCTCTACAAGTTCTGGTTCTGGTTCTGCTCCAAAGAACAAGAAAGAGAATACGGAGGTACCGGCTATGTCGGTGCTAGAAAGAGCATCGCAAGTCCTGGATCAAGTGACTCGCAAGCCGCGATCCGTGGACGATCAGAAATGATCAATCAGTCGATCGTTTGTATTACACCGATTAACATCTCGAATTATTAATGAGAGTGTTTTGTTGTTATCAAATTTGAATATTCTGTTATCGTTTACCTACTAACCACGTTATGTAAGTATTAATGATTTGTATTGATTTAATCAATACTGTTTCCGAATATTTATGACGTTCTCTTTAGTCTAACGATTGATTTTTATACAGCCAATAAAAAGTTGAAAGTGGATTCCAAAAGTTTAAAAAAATCTCAAGTCTCTATAGCTGTATTTCTAATGATAGAAGATCAATTGATTGATTATTTCTGATAGACGTCGTGTATATCTTGTATATGAAGCGTATTGAATAGTTGAACATTTAAAACCTAGTGTGCAGATATGGATCACGTTAGTCAAGAGGTTACTTCTGCTCGCGATCTTACAGCATATCAGGCTGTGTCGCTAGATACCGACGGAACAATAGTTCCTCGCAAAAATAAAATACCTGCATTTAAAAAAGAACGTAAGGTTTCTGTTCGAGCTAATACTCTGCTACAACGAGTGTATTTTCTTAATCGCTCAGGAACGAAATTTATATCGACTGCTATATATCCCGATCTTAATAATGAAGCATTTATTGAACTTGGCCGAATTGGTGGTCAATCAGTTTTACTCAATTCTGACGAGTGGCAAAAGTTGTGTGTTCAAGTGAATAATGATGAAAAAAAATATATAAAGGTGAAAATTGAAGATAAATCCTTGCAACTTAATTTAAATGATATTGAAAAATTGAGCAAACTACAAACATGTATAACTCATCACTTGAAAGTGCATGAAGAATTATTCGTCACAGTGAATTTTTACGCATTATGTGTGTTAACCGGTGAAGTTTTTATTGAACCGAGTGATACTCCCTATGGATTCGACTATTTCACACTCTACTCGCAGCTTAAAGCGATGTATAACTAGAGTATATATTTATAACATCAAGCCTCAGTGTTAGTCGTTCTACAACCATGGAGGCATCTGTCACTATTGATTTTTAAGCGTTCGTCGAAAATTATAATCGATTTATAGTAAAAGAATTGGCGATTATAAATAATATCAACTCAAAGATTGGACATTATGTATTTGAACCACCCTATGATGATGCATGTTTCGATGAGAAGACATTTAAGAAAAATCAATGGGTCAGCAGATTTTATCATGGACTTGGTTGGAACGATGGAGATGAAGAATACTCAATTTAGAAAAAATTCTTCGTTAAAATACAACTAAATTCATGTATGCGAAGGGATTAGAAAAGTGCAAGTTCCTACAAGAGATAATCAAACGACCTGTATTCAATGTGGAAATGTTTGGTTGCCCCAAACTTGAGAAAATTGATAACTTATCAAAATTGAAACATTTTTGTCATTCAGACAGACACTATGACTTGAAATGGAAATGCGCTTCTCGAAATGTTTTCAATTTAGCTTCTTGGATAAATGATAACAAATATAAATGTTCTATGAACAAGTTAGAAGCTCGTAGACTCACATTTGAGAAATGGAATAATTCTTTTATGAATGTAGAAGGTTCAATAGAAGCAGGATTTTACTATGCTCTAGACGCAGATAAGGTTATGTGCCCATACTGTTCAATTGGTTTGAATAAATGGGAATTGCTAGATAATCCTACCGAAGAGCATAAAAAATGAAGTCCTCACTGTACAATGTTTAAGACAATTTGCGATGAGGTTGATTATATTACTGATAAATTTTAATAAAATTGAAAAATTATGTTCAAGTCTATGTTTTAATTTCCTTACCCACTCCTAAACTGAATAATTTATTTCAGATGAATAATGAATAGTTTCATAGTAAAAGGTTGAAATTGAATTAGAAATAGAAAAAAGCAATTGAAATGACTATTTGAACTGAAACAATTAGACAAAGCAAAAGTTTAGTATTACTGAACATGTAAATAAATAATTATTAAAATAAAAATTGATTAGGTAAAAGTTTGTAAAAATTAAATTTTAATAAGCGAGAAAATGATATATGTTGAATTTATTGGTGAAATTTTAATGAATATCAAGATGAAAAATTTGTGGAATTATTTATTACAAATATATATATATATTGAAAATTATAGCATGGAAATATTTCGGTATGTGTAAAATTAAGTGAATGGAATATATTATATTCAATAGCTTCAAAGTAAAAGTATGATAAATATTGTTGAATATAAAATGAAAGAATTTAAACATTTTTTCATGTTAATTTATTTTTTTCACGTGTAGTTATTTACATAAATCACTGGGGTCAATCTTTCACTAGAACATAATTAGACAAATATATAAATGTTTTAAAATTAACGCGAAGAAGTAAATGCAGCTCTTACGTCACGACTACATGTACTGACTTGCATTTCATACGTCATATACTTCAGGTTATATTGATTAATAACGCATGAGATTCTGTCGGTCCATTTGGTGCAGTGGTTGAGATGACGGATCTATAATGCAAACGTACGGAGTTCAAATCACACGAGTAGGTCGTTTTTATTTGAATTAATAGATCAATTAATGGATTAATTAAATGGTGATGAAATTCGCTACTAGAGCGCACCTCGATCGATTATTAAAAAGCGGGAATTCCAATTTCTCATCAAATTCCTGTGAATCAAGACTTGTATCCCAGTTATTTGATAGTCTAATTGTAAACTTGGACCAAAACTAGCGCTTCCAATTTCCGTTTAAAAGGTTGGATAGCATTTTTTTTCGTTTAGAGTTTGTCCTAATTCCATCAATGGTTTTATGAGAATTGACCAATCAGAGCCCAAGTCTGGTAGTACGTCACTCGTCAATCAAAATGGCTGCCCGAAGTCAATGGTCGCGAGATGCAGCTACAATGTTGATAACTCTTTACGAGATTGAGCCGTGTTTGTACGTGGTGTCGTCTCCTGAATACCACAATAAGTAAGTTTTTACCATAATTAAAAATATATGTTATATCATCGACTGTAAAATTATGTTCATGGTTTATGTTTTACATTCGAACTTATTGAACAGTGTAAACGAACATTCAATGTTTCTGTCAAAATAATTGATTACAAGTATTGAGTAAAATTATTTTGATGAAACATTGAACCGTGTAAACGGGGCTTTATAGTAGAGAACTTTGTGCATACACCTTGACAGTATATGAAGCTCCTCTCCGAATCTCAGCATTCTTCCCTCACCTAGTCTGTATATATTGAATGTGTGCCTTTTCACGAGAGACAACCTGAAATTATATAAAGATGGAACCACACATCACAATTACAGTACGAGGGGAGCATCCAACCTGAGTCATGAGTATGTACGACTGAAGTGTACCTCACAAGGTGTTCACCAATCAGGTCGCAGACTTTATAACCACCTTCCATCCGACATCAAGGCAATCACGGAGCGAAACGCATTCAAATCAGCCCTAAAGAATCTAATGCTAAGCCACTCCTTCTACAGTGTAGAAGACTTTATAAGTCATCATTGAATTCTAGCTACCATGTACCATGTTCCATTAGAGCTACCTAATTGTATACATTTTTTATTTTTTATTTTCCTTATACATATATGGTTTCTTATTTTGACAATGTTAACACAATTTAATTTGTAAAACAACAGCTAATAAATACAAAATACAAATTACAAATGTAGCTTACTGTTACGCCTGGACAGAAATTAACGGAAAACGAGGTCGAGGTAGCGCAGAAATCGAAAGTTGTATCTACACTAGGATCAAATATCCTTGCCGCTGACAGTAAATGAGATTTCTCTTTTTTCTGACTCAAGTGGGGGGCAAAATCGCTATCAAAATGTTTCAGCTTCATTTTTAAATATTGCTCAGACGACTGCCGTAAATATAATCGAACACAAATTCTTGGAGAGTGGACACTCCCATATGGAGGCTGACTCGATGCACAGCGCCATAGAATGACAAGAGAAATGCATGCCTGTTTATACGATGCAAGATTGGATAAATATTTTTCAATTGGCTGGATACAAAAGAGGAAGGAACAAAACCTCAGGTCCATACAAGACAAAACAAATGAATTACGAAGACTTCTTGGACATGTCAGATCTTACACGACAGCTAAAGATTAAGAATATGGACGTAGACAAGAACGTTGTGAAATGGCTCAAGGTGAAAACTTTTTGGTATGAAAAGGCTAAACCTGGTGTAATTCAGTACCGTTATGACCAAACTGGACCGTTCAAAGACATCAAGACTTACGAAAAAGCACCTGGGAGGCGTTCTATTATCCAGCCGTTAGATAAGTTGAAGCCACTGTATACTTCATTACTTCCAATCAGTACAGCAAAAAAGGCTGATCTAATGAAGCTTTGTGACACAAAGGTAATGCCAGAAGGGAATCATCAGTGGTACCGGAGTCTACCAGCAACGATACAAAGCAATGTAGACCGTGTTCCAGAAGCAGGAGTAGAAGAAACAACTGACGAAGATGAGCATTAAAATATTCTGATTATTCTTACAAATGTTTTCTAGAGCAGTCACTGTCGTTTGAGATA
>OU015467.1:3992985-4000485 GCA_907164805.1 Brachyptera putata
GGCCCCTCCCGGGCAAAAAGAGCAAATTGGGCGGGCAAACCCTTTATCGCCCTCCCGAACACTTACCTACATCCGACTCTGAAAGCAACGCATAAAAATGACTGTCCCCTGACACGGCCAAGTAATAACCTTTGAATTTGATAACCACCCCCATATTCAACTACTCATCAAAATATGGCAATGGCCGTACCTGATATAGTTCGAATACCCTATCCGTGGCCTTCAACGGAATCTGAATTAACAGGCGCACCACTTTATTCGTGGCAACCGCATGCACCCGTGCCACATCGAAGTACTTGTACATGTTATCCACAGTAGGAGGGGCCAATAGCATGACATCTCGAGGTAGCTGTAACGCAACATCCTGCAGGACACGAGACAGACTTGAGGGGTACAAGAGTAGCACTGAGTCTACCCCCTGCGGACACATCCAAACCTTCCTCTAGCTGCATTAGCTGCTGCTTGGCATCCATTATACCCAATCCCACCCCCCGCACCTGCAACGAGTTTATATTATTACTACTACGGGAATCAGGAGTTGAGTGATAGTAGTCTTATTTATATTAGACGCTCTTTATTATCGTCGTACTATACAGTGTGTATCGGTTCCAGGGACCACTCGTCTCACCGATACAGCACAGTTCAAGTACCTAAATACTAGGAAAACGCGTTATGTGTTTCCGCGTGATGGATGAGCTAATAAGAATGAAACTGAATTATTTCAAAAAGTTAAATCAAGTTGATGTCTGACGGCATTCAAATTAAAAATTAATGTTTTCATTCGGTTGATTATTTCGTAGACTATTTCATCATGAAGGAAATATTAGATGCAATCTAAGATACAATATATACACCTGAGATCCAATTATATCATTACTCATTCTAAATAATATCTTTGATAATAAAGAAGGCTTTGTTTTAATAGTTCTTCAATAATTGGTGACACTTGTTGCTTGGATTTAATGGTTTCTTAATAGCTTTGAATGATGTATAAAAATGTCATTAAATCATTTTTTATATCTAAACGACTGATTGGATTCCAGTGAAAGTTTGAAATCATGTGTATCATTATTATATTGAAATTCGGTGAAAATTTTAATTTTTTTGAAGGACATTTTTTGTACGAAAATTTTCTCCCGGGTTATTCTTATGGGTAATTTGGAAAATGGAAAATTAGTTTTCTCAGAAGTGGTGCAATCGATTGCGCATAAAATCAATGAGATTCAATCCAGATGATGACACTTGGGCTTGCCAAGTTTCAATTGAATTTGAATTTTCGTTATACACGTAGAGCGCGAACAAAAAAAAAAAAAAAAAAAAAAAAACATGTACATTTTTTTCGGGTCAAGTGTAATTGAGCCTTCGCTTCGCTCATCCAACAACTGCCGAGCAGGCCCTTGAGTAACACCCATCTAGCCACTCTCTACCCCCACCACAAGCTGTAAGGGTAGCTGCGTGCGCAGACTGTTACAATACCCCCCCCTTGAAAAAAATGGAAAGTTCTTATTACGTAATTTACTTTCCAATACTAACTAACCTATCACTCGAAACTATAATAGTATGTAATTGTCCACCTCCCCTTGAACTTGAATCGCACACCTTGAATGAACTACTTATATTTATAATAAAACAATTAAAAAGAGGAAAACTTAGTGTGGAGTGTCTTTCTTCACATATACCTATATCGCACACTTTGGACTAATTATATACATAATAAACAATTAAGAAAGGAAAACTGAGTGTGGAGTGTCTGTCTTCACTTTAACTATATCGCACACTTTGCACTAATTAATTTACAATAAACAATTAAAAAGAGGAAAACTTAGTGGGAGTGTCTTTCTTCCCTTATAAATATATCGCACACAACAACTGACGACGTATCTATTCTACTCCCGAAGACCTACGTTTCGTTTTAGGACTTCTAGTTTAACCTCCTGGCATAGCCGACGCCTCACGGTCTAGGTACCGTATGTGAATAACCTTGCAGAGAGAAACAAAATATTTACATGCCGGCTTATGGTTTATTGCGCTCGGTCTAGCGGTAGCACTTCTTAAATTATGATGAATGTATCGGCGGGTCCATGTCATACGGTTGACCACCATGAGCTCGCAGCCATGTCGGTTTGTAGTTGTGTTGCCGTTAGTAGCCCCTCCGGGGGTGGGGTGAACTTTCACATTGAGCTATGTTATTAAATTCCTTTCTCTTTTCCAGTAGGGACTCTTGCCCAATGTAAACATTTCCCAATGCGTGAGGTAACGCAAGGGCAACCCTCTTCTTAAGCGAGACTGGGACGCACATCTTGGAACATTTATACTGCTATAATCCCCTCAGAACACACCTAAGTGAAGGATAGAGGAAGTAATCAGTGGAGCCATCCTGTGTACAGCAACTATGGAGCTAAAACCATACCCTGGCATTTAGTCCCTTCCCTCCGTGACAACAACGTTGACGTAAAAGCGATGTTTGATTATGACGCTAACTTAGCCCAGTCAAAGTCTTTTGTTATCCTTTACATTATCTTTATAGTTTCTCAAATCATTATTGACCCGATAGTGAGCTTCCCTAGAGTGGACACGTCAGACTCAGGTTTAGAGCGCTTGAGATGATGCCACCGAAAACACTAAGTGCATTGTAGATCGGCAACTGGAATGCTGAAGAGGGTTCGGGGAATACTTTCTACAGCATAGTGCAGGGAATATTTACATACTGCACTGCATGCTTGGCATCGACTCTGGCAAATCGTGATTCGATCTGGATTGTTGGGATAGAAGCAGTGATGCATATTAGAATTTTACCATATGACCTCTGAGCTAAGCCTTTTGTGGATTCTTTGTTATTTTCCCAGTAGTACCTCTAAATAGAAAATTTTAATGATGACTTCAGATCCTCCTTCAATTTACAGCATCTCTCTCCATGCCAAGCCATGTCATCGTCAAGATTTCCACTGGATCGAACCCCTGGTACATCATGAAGAGCAGTCCTCATGATTACAGCTCCAAACAGGTCTTCGTGGAATGAGTTTCAGCTATTAACCTAGCTACTGCTAGCCCTTAAAGACGCCTTCGGAATCAGTTGGCCTTGTATTAAAAGACCTTTGCCTTTTCAATCAGGAGAAAGGAACTCTCTCCTTTGCCTCTCTTACTTGCTACGATCCACGGTGTAGCAAAATCAAAAACTGCTAGCTTATTCCATCCAATATTCATTGGATGATTCTATCTCTTCAACCTCTTCGTCTTCTGAGAACCTGGTAGAATTGTGAAGAATTGGTGGTTACCAATTGTGAACTCATTTAAATACACGGCCATTCTTTGCCCACTGAGTTTTTTACAATCCAAGGGACTGCGTTGTAGCATGAAATAAGATTCGTGCATGCAAATACAAAATCTCTGTTTTCCAATTGATTCCTTTCAAAGCAGCAATTCAGCTCTTGACAAATCCAACTCATCGGGAAAGTCTGCTTACTTGACCATGGGGAATCTGAAAGGATCACTGATTCACTGGTAGTTGCATTCATCGTCAGCCATCAGTTGTATGTTCTTATTTTTCTATTGGTTTGTTTCCTCCCGCGATATGTGTGTGCGCAATGGGGCTCGTCCGGGATTTTTCTTCGTCTGATTAATCGGTCGTTGTGCCACAACGGGTTGGTATACGTATTCCAGTAGCTATTGCGTGCTCTACACATCCGTCGTACCCTGGCTGTTTGTGAACATCTGTGATTTAGCACAGTTAATATATCTCTCAAGTTTAACTTCTGTTCAGTGAAACATTGTACGTGCTGTAACATGACATTATATGGCTTTCCTGGTCATCCACCGTATTGCAAACACGATCGGCTGTCTCGACTTGCAAAGGATATATATTGCAATGCAATTCTATTGCCCAAGCCCTGAACCCTCAATGTAAAGAAATATTGTTTTTTGATGAAATTCCTACATAATATCACATCTGTGCTTAACCCCGGCAACAGTACAAACGATGTATAGTCTATCACCTCCCCAACGGACCTTCATCTTAATGGATCCTCCGCGTCGCTTGACCTGTGGCTAGTTCTTCAATTGTATCGCGAGGCCTAACGTTCAACTATTTGTCTTTACGAATGCAATAACTTCATTTCCCACCAGGGGGGGCTGATTGGAAGATCCCGAGGGTCAACAGGGCACAATAACTTGTTGCATATTTCGATACATAGCAAGGGTCCCCATGTCCCTTCGACTTGCCCTCACTTACCCCCTGCATGATTATCGCCATATCAGCTAGAGAATACGGACCCCGTTCTCTAGCGGCTTAACGAACGAGGTTGTGTGTCAATGTGCCGCATCGTCAACCCGAGATGTCAAGTGAAAGACCTCTCGTGTCACGAGTGTCAAGTACACCGACCTCTCGTGTTTAACGGACGATGGTGTGGTCAATGTGCCCATCGTCAACGAGAGGTCACGTGACTGATCTCTCGTGTCACGAGATGTCCAGTTCCACTGACCTCTCGTGTTTTAACGACGAAGGTGTGTTGAAATGAGCGCATCGTCAACCCGAGATGTCAAGTGAACTGACTCTCTCGTGTCAGTCACTGACCCTCTCGTGTTGACACGACGATGGTGCTGTACCGTGAATTGTGCCAGCGTCAACCCGAGAGTTCCAAGTGAACTGAATCTCCGTGTCCGGAGATGTCACGTCCACTGACCCTCTCGTGTTTAACGACGACGGTTGTGTGTGAATGTGCCCAATCGTCAACCCGAGATGTCAAGTGAAACTGAATCCTCGTGTCACGAGAGTCAAGTCCACGACACTCTCGTGTTAACGCGATGGTTGGGTGAAGGTTGCCCATCGTCACCCGAGAGTTCAAGGAACTTACTCTTCGTGTCACGGATGTCAAGTCCACTGAACCCTCTCGTGTTTAAACGACGATGATTGTGTGTCAATGTGCCCATTTTTTTCGGTTCAAACCCGAGATGTCAAGTGAAACAGGACTCTCTAGTGTCACGAGAGTACGTACACTGACCTCTCGTGTTTAACGACGATCTGTTGTGTGTCATGTGCCATCGTCCACCGAAGATGTCAAGGAATGAACGACTCTTGTTGTCACGAGGATGTAACCGTCCAAGACCCTCTCGTGTTTACGACGATGATTGGTGTCAATGTGCCATCGGTTCAACCGAGATGTCAAGTGAACTGACTCTCTCGTGGCACGAGGTGTCACGTCACTGACCTCTCGTTTTTACGACGATGATTTGTAGTATGGTCAATGGGCCCATCGTAACCCGAGATTGTAAAGTGAACTGACTCGCTTAGTGTAACGAGATGTCAAGTCCCTGGACCCTCCGGTTTACGACGATGTTTATGTTGTCAATGTGCCCATCGTCAACCGGAAGATGTCAAGGGGAACTGACTCTATCGGTCACGAGATGCAAGTCCAGACCCTCTCGTGTTTAACGGCCGATGAATTGTGTGGCAATGTGCCCATCGTCAACCGAGATGTCATGTGAATGACTCTCTCGTGTCACGAGATGTCACGTCACTGACCCTATCGGTTTTTAACGACGCTGTGGGTGTGTCAATGTGCCCATCGTCAACCCGAGATGTCAATAGTGAACTGACTCTTCGTGTCACGAGATGTCAAGTCCGCTGACCCTCTCGGTTGACGACGATGGTTGTGTGTGAATGGGCACATCGTCAACCCGATTGGGCAAGGAACTGACTCTCTAGTGTCACGAGATGGTCAAGTCCACTGACCCTCTCGTGTTTAACGACGATGGTGTGTGTGAATGTGACCTCGTCAACCCGATGATGTCAAGTGAAACTGACTCTCTCGTGTAACTAGATGTCAGTCCACTGACCCTCTAGTGGTTGTTTAAACGCGATGGTTGTGTGTCTCGAACTCGGTGCCAAACCACTTGACAAAACCACTAATAGATTAGACAATCTAATAATTACTCGGTGCGAATGACTTATGTGTTGAATCGGCATAGTTATCGCCAATATTGTACATCGGAGTGTCAACCTATCCGTGGCGCCGCACCAGCGTCGACTTAGCTTGGCGGCCGGACCCGTTTTTTGATTCTTATTGCGTTCAGAATCTGGAAATGTGCTGAAATGGTTTCGAAACTACCACACCCCAACATTCTGTTTTCGATTTGCCCTTCGGCCGTTTGTGCGTCGTGACCCCGATTCCCTGGTCGGCGTGACACAATACTCATCCGCTGGTACTCGATTGACATATTGGATCCAGTGCAGCCAACAACCGAGAATAGTCCCCACCCCATCTACAATTCAATCTCTTAGACTTTCTCCGCAGCGGCCCGCGACCGCTGCACATAATGGACTGCGACCGTACCAACTCTCGTCGACTCGGATCCGTACCCCATAGGCCAAGACCTCTCCGACGCTCCATGCCTGCAGGGGGGGAGGGGGACAAACATCGGTCTTGAAAAGACTAGCCTGTAGATCGGGGGCCGCATCTGCAAATTCCCTCAAGTGACCCAAATCGTATACACGATTAGCCTTTCTAAACTCGGGATGCATCGAGCCATGACGCGCGACACTTTTCCTTCTCGTATAAGTCTTCCCCAATCCGATCGAAATTACCCAGGCAATCGCCACAAAAAATGTAAGTGGTTCATCTGGATGTTTGTGTTCCGACTATCCAATGCCTCTTTCAACGTTTTATAATGGCAGGCCCAAATTGTCTTGCATGCCGTACAGAAAACCTTTCCCATTAAGAAACCCCCGGCAAAAGTTCCACATTGAGCGCACCGCCTTTCAAAGCGCTATCGACATTCCCGTGCTAATAATTGTTCTTAGTTATATCTTGGGAAGCCGCAAACCGCCTCTAATTCCCTAAAAAACTCTGTGGGATTTTGAATCACTGTGCCCCTCGATGTAGGCAAAGCTATCTCAGTGACGCCCAACCTCGCGATGCCGGCCTCTAGGTGCGGGCCGCTCGTATCAGGAACGGGATTACGTAATACCCGCCATTATGTGGCATCGTTTTGCGAATAGTCTCCTTCAATGCCCAACAAGTCTTTTAAAGCCCCACTGATATTGTTGGAATCTTGCCTCATCCCTAGCCACTTCCATTTAACAAGTCCTTCAGTATCTTAATTGCAGTATTGAATAATATAAACTGTTGCCTGTTCACTATAGCGATCCCGGACGAGCCCCAATGCAACGAGTTTATATTATTACTACTACGGGAATCAGGAGTTAAGTGATAGTAGTCTTATTTATATTAGACGCTCTTTATTATCGTCGTACTATACAGTCTGTATCGCTTCCAGGGACTCACTCGTCTCACCGATACAGCACTGTTCAAGTACCTAAATACAACTGCCGATCAGGCTCTTGAGTAACACCCATCAGCCACTCTCTACCCCCACCACAAGCTGTAAGGGTAGCTGCGTGCGCAGACTGTTACACACCACACTCGACAACTCCCCCGCCGAATGCCACTCGCTTGTACAAGTCATCTGAAGAGAAGTGGTTCAGAAAATGAAACTGAGTAATCG
>OU015467.1:4005485-4066597 GCA_907164805.1 Brachyptera putata
GATTTTGTCGTGTTTAGATGGAAAATAATTGTGTTCAAGTGTTGAATAATTAGAATGTGAAAGTAACGAGAACAAAAGTTATTGACACAAACCCTGACAACAATTAATAATATTACACTTTCGGTAAAAAATTGATGACACTAAAAATAATATATTATATATCGACATGGAACTTTTACCGTGCTTCATTTGGCAATCCTAGTCTTGAAGTCTCGCATTAATGTTAAGATAGTTAATAAGTTAAGGTAATGTCCTAGTTAGATGAAAAATAATTATGTTCAAGTGAACTTTTCTATTGAGGCATTGGAGAAAATGCTCCACTGTGAGCATCACAAAATATTTGGTTTATTTTAAATCTAACAGTACGCTCCACTACGGGATCCCCAATCTGCCTCAACTCTGATGCAATGTATTTGCCGTAAATAGATTGCTGATCTTCTGGCTCTGCAACTCTATTTTGCTTGCTGGCCACTATATCAGCAATGCACTTTGACGAGTATTGCAATAGTGCAGCATCTTCATTTGACCGTTTCTGACTAGTGGTCAATTTACGGCCACTTGAAATTGGTGTGGTCTCTTTTGTTGGTGGGTCGTCCTCCATACCCTCGATGACAACCTCCTCGCCGATGATTGGAATTGTACCGGTATCGCCTCCTTCTTGCGCATCTGCTACCAAGAATGTCTAAAAATAAGAGAAGATGATTTTAAAAATGTATTTTTTTTCTCTATTTTAGTGTCCTTCAACTGAAGAAGAATGGAAATCTATTGCAACAGGATTCAATGATAGGTGGAACTTTCCCAACTGCCTGGGTGCTGTTGACGGACATATAAAATTACGTAACTCTAGTCGTACCGGCTCAACGTATTTCAACTATAAGGGTTTCTTCAGCATCATTCTTCTGGCCGTTGTGGACCATGATTATAAGTTACGTATGTTGACATCGGCCAGAATGGTAGGGAAAATGATACGGGATTTTCAACAACTCTACGTTCAACGAGGCCCTACTTTCGAATCAGCTTGGCATTCCACCTCCGTGTACACTGCCGGGAACGAACACTGTTCTTCCCAACCTTTTATTGGGGATGATGCCTTCCAATTAAAGGACACAATGTTACGGCCTTATTCCCTTAGAAACATGACTTTGGAGGAAAGAGTATTTAATTACAGGTTGTTTCGTGCTAGAAGGATTGTAGAGAATGCCTTCGGAATATTGGCAAGCCGTTTCCGAATATTCTTAACCATAATTATGCTGTCACCAGACATTGTCAGCGAAATCCTTTGGTCGGCAATTTGTTAACATAATTTCCTACGCACCAAGTTCTCAAACTACACGCCACGAGGTTATGTCGATCAAGAGAACACTGTTACTGGTGACATTCGCCTTGGAGATTGGCGAATAGTTCCACCTTTGCCACCACTTCGTTCCCAAGGGACCAACAATCATTCCACTCGTGCAGCAGGTATAAGAAATGCTTTCAAAAAGTATTTTGTGTCCCAGGCTGGGATTGTTGAGTGGCAGTACCGTATGATTTGACCATGCATTATATTATATGTTATAAAGACCTCAATTGCCTGGCACAGACGAAATAATGTTCCCAAACTTGAGATATTTGAAAATAATATTTTCATTCCAATGTACTGATCAACTGTTCTAATAAACAATTCATTTTGTAACCATGTTATCAATATTTTGTGATTGTATTTTAACTTACCAGATTTGATGAGCTGGTCATAACTGGCCTGCTGGCATCCAAAAACTTTGACCGGGCAAAGTACTGCCACTTCGGCACAAAAACATCATCCGTGCCAGCTCCACTTTTTGTAGTTTTCTTCACTTTTCTCTTCTCTGCCAGGAACTGGGTCCTGAGATTTTTTGTTTTGATCTTTATTTCTTCACCTAATGATGAAATTTGTATTATTAGCATTAGTGTAATTATGTAAGCAATGTTCAGCTAAGGAAATCAGTAGTTAAACCTAGGGCCTAGGCCTATTAATTTCAAACTGAATTTACATGCCATAAAATCAAACTGGCCCATAATCATGAATTGATTGTGATTCTAGTCAATCTAATTTTAAACTAGGTGTAGGCATAAGGTCTTTGCTGTAGGCCTAGGCCTACGAGAAAGACGATAATTATTAAAGATAATAAAACTTACAAGTGCGTCCGAGAATATCCCCAATCTTGGTCAATATGGTAATTTTCTTCCCTCTGTTTTTGTAGTCATCTCTACTCGTATTATATAGTATTGGGTATGACTCCCATAAATCGTACAATTTTAGTACTTCCTCGTCAGACCAAGGGCGCTCCATTTAAATTTTAATCGCGAGAAAGTAGTTTAAAGGGATAAAGGTATCCTACGCCTACACAGCCGTACACAGCAGTGAAAGCACACGTGTGATTTGGATAGTTTGTTTGCATTGACAACAAATATATAAATCGGCAAGAATTTTTGTCATTCTAACTTGTAGTTCCGACTATCTGCCGTTCACATCGCGTCAGTTAGTTTGCAGTGAGCCATTTGTACCAATAGGTGACGCCAAAACGAGTAGCGATGAACTTTTCACTTCTACTTCCCACTCGCGCTTGCAAGTCGCGCCCCACCCACCCACTTGCAAAGACTTGCAAGTGTATCCACCGCTTAACAGTAACAACTGTAACCATGTGGTGAATAATGCTTAGTGTAGGCCTACTATAACCAAAGATAATAGCAGGTAGTATTTACAACAGGAAACAAACTAGCCACAGCCAGCTACACAACACTGCCTTTGGGATTTGTTTTCCTTTTATGCTCTAAAATTCAAAGGGCTGGCTAGGCCTCTGCATTTTGTTTCCTTTAAAATACATGTTTTAGGTAAACGACAAATAATGTACGCATACTCAGAGTAATAAATTCATATCTCCAAAACTAGAAGCTTCCCCTTCACAAATATTTGTGTGGATGAAGTATACATACCAACAATGAGAATATATTTTTTTTAGAATAAAAAAAAAACGTTTTTTTTTTGGGGGGGGGGGTGAGTTCAGACTCAAAATGTGAGTATATTGTATATTTCTGTGTCATAATGTGCATGTGTGCTTATGTCATTAGGAAGCTCTAAGCAAGAGCTACACATAGGGAAAAAAATCAGCCTCCTAACTTGAACGGTTCAGAAGATAAAATTTGGGGAGGCAGTCCATGCGGACTCAAATTTGACTTTTTTTGGCGACCCGTAACTCAAAAACCGTAAGTCGTAGGACCAAACGCCGAAACACGTATATGTTTCTTTTGGTTCATTTCCAACTCTACCAAATTTCATCAAAATCCAAAGGGGTCAGGTAAATACTTCAGTTGATCTGATATGGAATGACCAAGTGCATAAACAAAATCATTAATTAAAACTCGATATTTCGCTTTTTTACTCTAATAGGTTCATAAAAATATGCAGTCACAATTCTAAGAACCTTGATTGTTGAAAAATGAGGATGATTATTACCATGGTTACTTAATTTTGACAACTAAAATTACCTCAATCTTATTCGTTATGGGGATTATTCGATATTCAACATTGTTTTGACAAAAATTGGCTACCCCATTTAGCGAAAACAATGAGGCGACGGCACAGGTTTGTGTGTATTTTGTAGCACCAACAAAAAAAACACCAAAAAAATATAGGTCAAATTTAATATGCCCCCCCCCCCCCCCCCTCCGGTGAAAAACCTGGCTATATCACTGGACAACACGTTCGTGGTTCATCTCTTTCCTCATGAAGATACATTTTTCTGCCGGCTTAAGAAACAAATAAGTTGACATTGAAATCTGCGATGAAGTTCTTTGATTAATTTTTAAATAAAAATTGTGTGGTCTATGTCAACTTACATGTCTTTCAAAGATGCTTTAATTTCTAGAGTTTTGTGTTCATTTTGATTTTTGACGAGGTGGACGAATCATCAGCTTTTCATTTTTTGGCCTGGTGTAAAGAAATCTGACACTTCCTTACTTCTCATTATAGTATGCTCTAATGAATACAAGTGGTTGGATGTTTTCTGATAGGCCGTTGCCAGACGGGCTATGTGTTGAGAATTAGAAATGCCAGTGGCATGGAAACTGTTGATGTAAGTAAATTGTTCGTTTAAGAGATGGTTAATGACTTGATTCTGCTTTTTCAGAAGAAAGATTGTTGATTATAATATGAAACGTCTTCGGCGAAATTTGAGGACATTACCGCCTAATCGAGGAGGGCTCGTTTGTTACGGTCGGAAGCGTAATTGTTGGTGGAGCTAGCGTGTACATAATGGTATAGAGTTGAAGTTGTGTGTTTTTAGCTAAATCGGTTAGAATAGTTTTCTCATTTTCGATTAATTGATAAGGTACTAGTATAGGCTTGGAAATAATTTCCAGAGTTTTGAAGTTTTCTACATTTTTCTTTCGGTTCCAGTTTCAATACACATGACATAGAACAATTTTTTTTTTTTTTTTCCATTGTTGAATTTGCAATTAATTTTCAATTGTTATGACAATGGGATGTTTCAACAGGGATTTCTTCGGCTCTGTTTGTTGTAGATAGTTTTTTCATAATTTATTTTGATTATTAGGGTCAAACCTGTGTTCTGACGTTTAGTTTTTATTTCTATGACTACTAGAAGTATTTAATTTAAAATTTGGATTGATGGGCTTCAATTTTGTCATTTGTTTTCAGCTCCAGAGTAGATTAGGAATTAGATCTTAATTCAAGTATTGAAGGAATCAGGATTGTGGCTCCAACAAACGTGCTTCATTTAATAAGCTTCAGAATAAAAAAAAAATTAGCTCTCTACCTATAAATCTAATATATTTTTCGATTGTTGGAAATTACAGTTGTGTGTATAAATCTTAGTTTTGAGTAAGTTGCAGTCAAAGTATAACTTGTATTATGACTGTATTTACAAATCAGTTGGTTGACTATGGATCAGCCATCAAATCCTCCAGCCTGGTACGCGATGCCTTCTACCGCAGCATTTTTGTCAGCGGTTCTCCTAGTTCGGCTCCTAATCCAACGCCGACGTGACTTGGTAGCCGGCGTAGCTTGTCGGGCGCAGACATCCATACGGAGTTTGTCGGCAGCCGCAACGCCTCGGAGAGTGTACTTGCCGGGCTCGATTGACATTCTCTTCAATATTTCAAGCTCAACCCGAGCGCCATAATTAAAGTGGCAGACGGCATCCATGACCCTGAGCTTGAGAGTCGTCTTCCCCACGTATACGTCCTTTGGACACCGCTTCCAGATCATGCCGTTGAAGGACTCATTCGCATTCTGAGTTTTGCCGTGAAGGCACTTGCTGAGCATTTCTTCGGATGTCAACCTTTCGTACAGCGGTTTGATTTCCCGAACAATGTCAAGCGGTAACCCATTTTTGTGCTTATACTCATGTTCTAGACCGGCAGCCTTTGCTCGCTGGTATGAGCACCAACTTGTTTCGCCCACCGTGCACTTGGAGTGGAGCGGTTGATCGTCTTTAGCCGCCAAGTGGTATAGCGACGCCCATATCGCACGACGCATTACACCCGTGCTCTCCGTGTTCTCTCGTAGCGCAATCCCAAAATAGTTTTGCAACCTATCTATTTTCACAGCAGTAAGCTTATTCTTGCCTCCAAGTTTTTTCTCCTTAGCGAGCTTACGGAGACCATTACCAACACGCTTCTGATGGTGCCCGATACACTCTAACTTACGAATGGGTTTTCCCTTGTAAGGATCCACATCCACAACTGTCTTGTAGGCTTTAGAGTCACCGTCACCAAGAAACGAAGTGTACTGCAGACCTTTCTTCTGCTCCGATCGAAGGAAAATTCTTGCGGCACCAACGGCTCCCATACTGCCAGCCGAACCTTTGTAGTTGGCTTCGCACTGAGGTTTGTGGTCAGCCTGCCACGTTTGATATTCCAACGAAAGTTTGTCGTCTTTTTCATGGCGCTGGCAAGAATGACATAGGTTTGATATTACTTCTGTATCAATCACTTTGCCTGTGTCGACTGAAATGGCTGTCACTACACCATTATGCGACGAGTATCCTCTACGTTGCCACGACCCGTCCACACCGACACCTGCCTCTTCGCCCAGCTTCCGAACTTCTTGTGCTGCCGACGACATAATTTCTTCGGCTAAACCTTCCACTAAAACTGACATCTTCCCAACTGTTTCAGTATAAACAGAATTCACAATGGGAGGAGGCAGATTCATTAGGTAGCTGAACCTTGCGGCTTCAGACCTACCGCAACCGACGGATCTCATGGCGTAAACTAGGCGACGATTTACCTCGAACTGCTGACCTTGCTTCTTAGACGTATATGAAGAACCGCTCTCATATCCGCACTCGCATTGTACGAGTAACGACAGGGGACTTCCACAACGTTTAGCTTCCTCGTCAACTAATGTCATTGATCCGACGAACTTGCACTCCGGGCACGCTAGCGTTGATATTAGGCTCTGCACACATTCCAAATCAAATATGACTGCACCAGTGGTGTGGCTTTTCCAGTGGCGGCCCGAGCATACAAATTCGGGTCCGTGGCCCCGCGCCTGAAAGGGGTGGGTGGGTGTCTGGCCAGGTAGGTCCCTTCGGGACCTACCTGGCCAGACACAATTCATAAGTTCAACTAAATACCTAATAAAAAAACACGTCATCGTCATTATGCTTGCCATTCGCTTAGTCATTTAGGCTGAAAACGCAAAAGAACATACATGTCAATAATCAGTAGTGCGTCATGCAGTCTTCCTTGCAGCTCGCTTTGCTGCTGGTGATTCAGCTATTACACGTTTCCATTCACTCTCAAGTCATAACGATAAAGCGACTGAACAACAGCATCTCAATGATAGTCTGACTCTGATAGATCTATACACATTTCCCACGAGTGACAGGAGTATAAGTATGATTCCGCCGGTGGACCAGCGACAGTATAGAATAAATAATTGCATACCGTTAGCTATTTTCTTATCGATGATAGGTCTCTACACACTGAAGGACTACTCAAAAAGGTAAATGAGAACCACCAATTCACATCAATTGAATTAAATGATGCTGTAATATGCATGCAAGTTGCAGCTTGACATTCCATCATGAGCGTACTTTTTTCGACTAGGCCTACGTACACTTCTGGTCACAAGCGGTTGATTGATTCCTGCATCGAAATGCATCCTGAAGTAATATTGTTGTGGCATTGAGCGCACTAAAAGTTAAAACTAGCAGCCAATGAATAAACTCAATTGAATTAATTGTGAGAACATCAAGTCATCAACGTTAAATGATCGACTTCATGTTGTAAACTTGAAATTGAAATCTTGTGAAAAAAACTGTGACTGTAAATTGTACAAGTGGAATACAATGTTTGTCATTGAATAAAATCGGATCTCATCTCCCTTATGATCGCTTGTATTCCACAATTTGTTGCATTTCTTTCGATACTTTTTTATTTGAATTTATTTTTGTCTTGGGGTCACACATAGGACAGGAACCTGGACGGGAATCCCCGACCCACCTTACGGTCTACCCCTATACGCGAAAACGGTCCCCACCAAACACTGCCTAGTGCCTATCAATTTGCATGTAGGCCCAACGTTTATTACAATTTACATTTATACATTCTACTCACATCAGCACGCTAAGTCTCCTAGTAATAATGGAAATAAATAAATAACAAATGATCCATCATCTCACAATCATTCACCGACGCCAATAGATCGTAGTTACCAGTACAGTGCGTCGTTAAACCCAATATAAATAGATAAGAAATCAAAATAATAAATAATATATTATTCACTTATTTAGCACACAAATTCAGCCCAAGAGCGAATAATTTGTCGGTTGTCACCATTACGAATTTCAATATTCGGTTCTCAGAAATGAAGGAAATATCACGTCAAAGTGCGGCAACCGCATACAGACGAATTATGATGTATTGAGTGACAAGTCACGAAGTCAACGTCTCTATATACTACAGGCCTACCGCACGGCGCATACAGTGAAAACTGTTGAGTATTTTGGTCAGTTTCCAGAGGTTGGATATTCTATAAAGACGTGTTTTTCGATTTTCACTTCAATCATTTTTCTTGTCAAGTGTTTACCATGAGCGTTCTTAAACGACAATAGAATGAGTTCGAAACACGTGGATGTGGATAGTAAGGATGCATGTGCATGTGGGAAATACAGAGGTAAACTCAATAATACAAATTGGAAACGCCATGTCGAATCTTGTGTAATGAATAAGAAACGAAAGTCCGACTCGTATAAATCGTTGGATCATTTTTTCGGAAATCCAAAAAAGCGTGTTTCAGAAGATGGTGTCTCGAGTGTTGCTCCAACAACTTCTGTTATATTACAAGATCAGAACTCTTCAACCCCTCAAGGTATGTATTTATTTTCAAATTTCATTCACTCGCGATATTAGATCTTGTCATCTGGGTGTAAAAAAATATGCTCGCTTCTCATCCTGAAGCCCTAAGCCATGGCTCATAGCTGCGTCTATTGCATTATTGCATACGTTTCACGCTTTGTAATGTATTTGCTCTCGGATAAACGTATTTTTTGGGCGTGTAATTCCATGTTATTCCTCAAATTTTAACTAACACTTCCCAGACACAATACTGGATAACAATAATTATTTTTTCCTGTATATTTGTCTCTGAAGGATGTCCTTGTCCATATAGAGCAAGCCCTTAAGGGGGTAAGGTAGCCCTAGTGAAACACAGTTAATTAATAATTGGGCTTAATATTTAATTTCTTAGTACTTATTGAAGCTGAAAATCTGAAACTTTCAACACATATTACTATGAACTAGTACATATTAAACGGGGAAATAATTCAATATTTCCCCACAAATTTGTTTTTTAGAACCATCTTTTTATTTTTTTCATATAAATAGAATTATGATGTTTTTGCTTAAGAAAATGAAAAAGTTGAGATAGATAGAATCAAAATGTTGAATCAAAGTCAAGGTACATCTTAGTTTACACCAGTAGGCACCATCACTATACGCATTGCCATCCTTTCTGAGTACGACTGCGTAGTGCCGTAGTAAATCAAGTATCAACCATTCAAGGTATTGTAAAAAAAAATCGACCAGCAGCTCAAGCCACTTAAAAGAAAGAGAATAAAAAAAAATCCAATTTTTTGACTAGGGCTACCTCCTTAATTACAGATGGCCGAGTGAGTACAAGTCCGAATGATGTGAGTGTCTCGAAAACGGAACTCAGCCTACTTGGAGAAAAAATGGCACTTGGAAATAGTCTTGATGGAAATCTGACACTGGAAAGAGAGCTGGTTGAAGAAAATGAGACATTTGAAAGTCATTTTCTCAAAGAAAATCAGTCTGAAGAGAATCATACTCTTGAAAGTGGTTTTCTTGAGAAAAATCAGACACTCGGAGATAATCTGCAGAAAAAGACCTGGCTACCTGTAACTCAGCAACTATATCCCAATGGTCAATTGGGACGGAGTTTAACTGAGGTTGATCTGTCAGACGAAACTCCTGAGCTGGAACTGAATATACTACCGGAAGCCAGTGAGCGTGAAGAGCCTCCATCTCTGAATACTCAACTTCCGGTGGTAGATCCCACTGGAGCTCAGCAGACTGAGATTCAGTCTTACTCTTACTTGTGTACTACAGGCGCCGACATCTATGATCCGGCACTTCACGCAGGTCATGTCATACCGAGTGGTCTTCGGCGCAAACTTGCTGATCATGGTCCAACCCAGCCAAAATCATGTGAATTACTTGGTAATATTTTCCCCACAAGAAAAATAGGTGATCGGGAGAGGAGTTTCAATGAAACACACTATTTTAAAAAAATGCCCGATGGTGCACTAGTGAATCGAGACTGGCTATCATACTCTGTATCAGCAGATAAGGTATTCTGCTCATCTTGTATATTGTTCGGAACACCCGCTGCTCAGCGACTACCGTTATCTCGAAAAGGTATAAATGATTGGAAACATATACATGCTAGGCTCTGTGAACATGAAGCTAATGACGATCACATCCATTCAGAAATATCTAAAGCGATGTATATGGCTTCATTTCGAATTGATCGCGAGATACTTGGGACTCGTAATGCCCAGGTTGCTGAAAACCGAGAGATTGTCAGAATTATCATGCAATCAATTATATACCTAGCAACGCACAACGACGCATTCAGAGGCCATGATGAGAAGAGAGAATCTTTGAATAGAGGAAGATTTTTGGATCTATTAACACTCTTATCAAAAAACCACTTATATCTCCAATCCCATATTCATAAAATGGAATCAAACTAAAAAACGAACAGGTGCACATTCATGTCTAAAAGGACTCAGAATAAGATGATTGATGTTTTAGCCAATGAGGTGAGAACCACTATTTTGAAAGAGATTAAAAATGCAAAATTATTTGCTGTTATAGTTGATACAACGACGGATCTTGCAAAATTGGACCAATTCTCACTCATTGTGAGATATTGCAACGAAGATGGAGACCCACAGGAACGGCTTGTGGCCTTGGATGTTGCTGAAGACGCTACTGGAGCGGGCATGTTCTCTCTTCTGGACGAACTCTTTAATCGTCATGGCCTTGATTGGAAATCCGACTTGTGTGCTCAAGCTTACGACGGAGCTGCAAGTATGCAAGGAGAGTATAAAGGCTTACGAAGTTTGGTGCAGAAATTCAACCCACGGGCTTTATACGTGTGGTGTTTTGCACACATATTGAACCTAGTCATAGTTGATGCCGTTGATAGGAATGAGGAAGCGAGAAACTTCTTCGGCATTCTTCAAAGTCTAGTTTCGTATATGAGTGCCAGAAAGAGAGTCGCTGAGTTCGTTGCACAACAAAAAATTCTTTACCCTCGCCAACGAGTACGTCGACTAAAACACCTGTCGAATACTCGTTGGACATCCCACGATAGAGCAATAGATGTCATTAAAGTGACATACGGAGCTTTATTGAATACTCTGGAGATACTCTCAAAAGACCATGATAGAGAGACATCTAGTAAAGGAATTTCCTTTTATAATAGCCTGACATCATTCAACTTCGTTATGATGCTATTTCTGATGAAAAGCATTTTTGAAATCACTACTCCACTTTCGTCGTACCTCCAGACAAAAGGCTTGGACTTTCTGGAGGCAATGGCTCTGGTATCGACAACGACTGCGTCTCTGGAAGACATGAGATCCGAAACCCAGTTCCAAGCGTTGGTCGGTAGCGCATCAAATTTCGCAATAGAACATGAATTTGAAGAGACTGGGTTTTCAGAAAGAAGAAGACGTAGAAAAAAGACAATGCCAGGAGAGCTCGCTCACGATGAGAGTCCAGCAGACTCAACAACTCGATACAGAACGCAAGTGTTCTATCAAATAGTCGATACCGCACTATCGGCAATTCGTAGCAGGTTTGAGCAATCGAACGTTATTCTTCGAGACCTCGCCTTTCTCAGTCCAGAGAGGCTGTCACACGTGAAACATTCCAGTGATATTCCGCAAGATGCGTTCGAGAAGATTGTAGATTGGCTCCCAGCCATTGACAGTGCCAAACTGAAAGCAGAATATCTCCAGTTCGCGAGAAGTTTCAAGGATCTCCATACCGCAGTTTTCAAGCCAGAGCTTATTCATTTTAACCAAGTAAGTTCGGAAGTGGCCGATGAAGACATTTATGACTTGACTTCGCCACTGGATTCCCTTACTCTTGGTGAACGAATGGAAGTCAACCTTGAAAACGATGACGACGGAGATGAGAAAGAAGAAGAGGGACGCTCTGATAAGCTGAAGATTAGGTCATCGCAAGTCTTGACGCTACTGAAGAAGTTCAAGTTGACAACAGCATTCCCAAACTTGTGCTTGGCGTATAAGGGATTATGCACAATTCCTCCGTCATCTGCGTCTGCGGAGAGATCATTTTCAAAACTGAAAATTATAAAAACAAGATTACGGTAAGATGTCTGAAATTTTTGTGAGAATTGACCAACTCATTCGTTTTCCTACTTTCTCTTGTATGTACTGTACGTGATCAAATTCTATTTTCAGATCAACTATGTCTGAAGAGAGGTTAGAAGGTCTCATGATTCTCTCTTGTGAACGAGACGTCAAGATCGACTTGAATTCTGCCATCGATAAATTTGCTTCAAGTTCCACACTTCTCTCCAAAATGCTGTTGTTCAAATAATGTGAATTTCTTGCTGTTGCGACATTAGGGCATAGTATTTATTCTTCTTTTTGCTAAGAATTGATGAGGTGGTATGAAAAATGATAAATATAAATCTTTGTATACAGAGGATAGTAGTTATTGGAGGATTATTCAAGTTTATTACAGTGATTACAGGCTGAGTTGCAATGAGTTTTAACGTAGATCGTCTTACTGAATTAAAATATGTGTTACCATTATGCCCATATATGTCGTTTGTCAACATATTTTAGCTGAAAACGAATGCGAATGTACGCGTTAGTATAGACACGGACTTCAAAAGGTAGGCCTACATGCAATGTGCTTGTCAGTAAAGAATCCCTGTATTCCAGAAATTTCGTATGGCTCACGAAATCCGCAGAATCGTATTAAAAATAGGGAGTTTTCAAAAAAGTCCCTGCGGGGGCATGGCTCCCCCCCTCCTGGTATTTACCTTTTATATGCAGACTCAGTTTTGGAGGCGCACGATTGAGTGCTTGCCCGGGGCGTTAAAATGACACGAAACGACCCTACAGCTACAAATATTGGTTTGGGCACTATTTTTAATCCCATAAGTAAAATGATTTCGACATCTCAACTTCATCTGAAACACGCTAAACAGTTCTGAAAATAGGTGCGATTTCGAAAAAATCCCTGCGGGGCCACAAGGGGGCCTTCCCCCCTTACCCCCGCGGGTCGCCGGCTTCGCAATACTGTTCTCATATGACATTTATTTACCAAACTGAAATCCCCCCCTCCCTTCCCCCCATGAATATGACATCGATCCGTCCCAACAGGGGTGGGTGGTGGCGTCTCAGTCATCTGGCCCCGCGTGCTTGAGCCACTTCGGGCCGCCACTGGGCTTTTCTCAGTTACTACTGGTGTCACAAGTGAATTGATTTTAGTAGAAGAAATATTGAGGTCTACATTGTCCAACACATTAGCAGCAACATCACAAGAAACACTTGGTTGAATAACACAGGGGGGAGGGGAGATCGGCCTAGGCCTCGAGTCAGTAGGGTTAGAAACACTAATACTATCTAGGCTTACACTAGGCCTATTCCTGGTATTTAAGTCCACAGCACTATTGTTATTCAAATGAACACCTCTCTTAGTAGTCTTCATACTCTTCTTATACCTCGATGCACTACCCATTGCTGATCAATACAGAAAAAAGCTCGAACTTGAAAAAACTCACACTTGGTTGAAATACTTTCAAATGCTTTCACCTTGCTTTGTTTTGAATTGAATTTTTGCTGATGACAGATCCAGAGCCACCTATATCCATTCTTGCAGAGTAGCCAACAGTCTTTTACACAGAAAACTAAATATCCCTTCAATTGAAGTCCCAGTACAAATAAAATGACAATCTATTGTACATTTTGTCTCGAATTTCAGCACATTTTTCCTAATAATACATTTAGGACGCTTACAAAATATTTATTTGTAGAATAACTAAGCATCCCACAATGATGCGGTTTGTTTTTTATTGATTAAAATGAATTGAATAATAAAGGGACACCACCATCGGAAATTGACATTTTTGGAAAAAATCTCTCCTTGAAGCCTGTAGGTAGGTTGAAGAGGTTATTTAACATGCAAATTTGTTCTGTTTTAGGAACCGAAATCTCGGGAACTATTCGTGTCAGACAGTTCATATTTTTTGTACATGATCATATATTGATTCTGCACACTCCCTACCGATTATATTGCTCCATCTTGTATTTTTTCATTTTTCGTGTATATTTGATTGGAAGCTTGAATTTGAAGATAAAATGTCCACATTTTTTATCAATAAACAATTAACTATAAATAAACTATGAACTATGAACTAATTATGAACTTGAAAGTTGTAGGGGTTGCTACACATAAGCTACTGACCAGTCAGTAAAAATTTCAAGTGAATTGGATGGGTAGTTTTTGAGATAATGGTTCCTAAAGTTACAAATTATTGAAAGTGAGTAAACGAGGTTCAAAGTTTGAACACATTCCCACTAATCTTCACAAGATTGCACCTTCTGTAGGCCTACTCACTCTCTCATACACTGTTAGAAATAACACATGATTTTTTACTCCAATTGAACTCTTTTCGGCGTCCCAGGATGACCACGCCGATTCGGGGTTGTTTTCGAGAAAGGAGTGCGGAGTCAAACTACGGAAAAAACTGGAGCTAATATTTCACTCAGAATATCGGAGCTAGATATTGGAGAGCTCATCAAAATTAACTCTGTGAAAGAGTTGAGTCCACTCTCCTATTGAGTTCGTTTAAACTCTTATCGGCGTCAAATTTACTCCTTCAAGGAACGAAAAGATCAATTTGGGCGTCAAATGTGCTCCTAAGCGGCGTCAAATTTACTCCTTACCGGAGTGAAGAAATATGTTCAGTCTCAAATTGACTCCATAATGGAGGAAATATTATTTTTTGCGCCAAATGTGCTCCTAATCGGCGTCAAATTCAGTCCTTATAGGAGTGAAGAAATATGTTCAGTCTCAAATTGACTCCATAATGGAGGAAATATTATTTTTTGCGCCAAATGTGCTCCTAATCGGCGTCAAATTCAGTCCTTATAGGAGTGAAAAATATTCTCCATCTCAAATTGACTCCATAATAGAGTGAAAGGTTTATTTTCGGCGCCAAATGTGCTCCTAATCGGCGTCAAATTTAGTCCTTATAGGAGTGAAAAAATATTTTCTGTCTCAGATTGACTCTATAATAGAGTGAAAGGATTATTTTCGGCGCCAAATGTGCTCCTAATCGGCGTCAAATCTACTCCCTATCGGAGTGGAATGAATATTTTCAGTCTCAAATTTACTCTTTGAATGAATGAATGAATGTTGGGTTTAGAGGCGCGTCGACATCGAGGTCATTTTGCGCCTGTACGCTGTAATGAGCCGTTTGCTGATCATTTGAAATGATCGTGTCCGGTGATAATTTATTACCATGATGATCATGAAACCAACAATGGGTTGAAAACAACACACGAGGTGAGTTAGAGACACAACATTAAAACAGTTACGTGAATGACGTAAATGGTCAAACACAAACTCCATAAACATGAAACAAGTAAACAAACGCGTGTATGATGTAAAATGTCATACACACATTTCATGAACACAACATTGAACGACTGTGTGTATGATGTAAATCGTCATACACACACTGATACACTTGATAGCTGAACAAAATGATTGTATAAAAAACGTCATTTTGGTCGTTTGTTCAATAATAAAAGGATTAGATCTCGAGAGAGATGTATCGTAAAGTTAGGATAATGTCAAGTTTGCATTCATACTCACATACACACACACACTCATACTAATAAATACATGCATACAAACAGGAACATACACACGAGAGTTGCAACTAAAACTACGATCATCGTCAAGTCAAGTTATATCAAGTTCAAAAGTCCTGCTTTTCTTATGAACTCAAGAACACAGGATACGCTATCTGAGTTATCACCAAGGATCCGTGACAAGTCATCCGGCATACGCAGACTCCGGCGCAGACCCCGAAACTTGTCACAGTCGACCAAGAGGTGGTGAACTGTAAGTGGCTCAAGGCACTCCTCACACTCAGGCGGCTCCTCTCTCCTCAGGATGAATCCGTGCGTCAGAAGAGTATGTCCAATGCGCAGACGGGCAACAACAACCTCCTCTCTGCGGCTTCTTCTACATGACGAGTGCCATGGTCTAACTGTAGATTTGACGACCTTCAGCTTGTTGTTCGTTACAGCATTCCACGACACTTGCCACGCACTCCTCATTTCTCGTTTAAAGAAATGGTTCTTCAGGTCATTAATATGGAGACGAGAATCAAAGGTAGCTGCAAGAAGAGTAGCCTCCTTCGCCGCCTTGTCAGCTCGCTCATTGCCTGGTATTCCTGCATGCCCTGGCACCCAGCAGAAGACAACCTCGCATCGCTGAGCCGCAAGCTCAGCTAGGAGGGTCTGGATGTCCTGCACAAGATGGTCAGTTGGTGAGAAAACATCCAGGGCTTGCATGGAACTGAGCGAGTCTGTACAAATCAAGAACTTCTTTTGGTTGTGTTGCTTGATATGTTTCAGAGCTTGAAGGATTGCGAATAATTCAGAGCTATAGACGCTACACAAGGAGTTGAGTTTGTATTTAAAGCTAATTGAACCTATAGTGAAGGCACAACCCACCGCATCGTCTGTCTTTGAACCGTCAGTAAATATGAAGACATGGTCAGAAAAAGAGGCGGCTAATAGATGAAAATATTGCCTGTAGACAGAGTCGGGTGTGCTTGCTTTAGCGTGCCTTGCCAGCTGGGTGAGGCAGACTGGTCGAGGCACGGTCCAAGGAGCTACCTTGCAGTATCCAGTCGCATACACAGCTGGGAGCTCGCTCAGTGGTCGCCCTAACAGCTCCTTAGCTCGGATAGCTAGTGGTCGTGTAGCTTTATCACGAGTGTTATAGATTCTTTCGTAGGAAGGTCGGAAGATCTTTCCGTACGTAGGATGCTTAGGCTTTCCACTGAGAGCAGATATGAAACAGAACGCAAGATACTGTCTTCTCAGTTCAAGAGGTGGTTCGCCAGCCTCGCAGTACATGCTAATCACAGGACTTGTCCGGAAAGCTCCCAAAGCAAGCCTGATACCAGCATTGTGTACTGTATTTATGGTACTTAAATAAGATGTTCTAGCGGAGGAGTAGACGATACAGCCATAGTCCAGTTTCGAGCGTATCAGTGATCTGTACAAGTTCAGCATGACAGTTCGATCAGCACCCCAGGTAGTGTGACTCAACACTCTCAATAAGTTCGAACTCTGTGTGCACTTTGTTTTCAGTGTCTGAAGGTGCAACTTCCAGTTGAGTTTTTGGTCTAGAGTCATCCCAAGAAACTTGACTGACTCCGAAACTGTGATGGTCGCACCAGATAACATAAGTGAAGGTTGAGGGCTGATACCACGAATGCGATTGAAATCAATGCAGACTGTCTTGGTTGACGAAAACTTGAACCCAGTGCTGTCTCCCCAGCGTTCCAAGCGATCTATAGTAAGTTGGAGCTGGCGCTCTGCCGTACTCAACTTGGCGGACTTATAGAATATAGCGAGGTCGTCGACAAAGAGAGAACAATTCACAGGGCGCTTGATACATGTAGAAATACCATTGATAGCTATGAGGAAAAGTGTACAACTAAGGACAGAACCTTGTGGTACTCCGTTTTCCTGTACGTATGGTGTAGAGAGATGGCTATCAAGGCGAATTCTGAAACGACGATGTGACATGAAGTTCACAACAAATGAGGGAAGATGACCTCTAATGTCCCATTCGTGTAACGTCCTGAGAATACCGTATCTCCACGTGGTATCATATGCTTTCTCCAGATCGAAGAATACTGAAAGAAGGTGCTGCTTGGAAATAAAGGCATCCTGGATGAGAGATTCTAGTGTAACTAAATGATCTAAGGTCGAACGGTTTCGGCGGAAACCGGACTGTTCGACAGCTATAAGATTTCTAGTTTCCAGGATCCATACAAGTCTCTTGTTCACCATTCTTTCAAGTATCTTGCAGAGGCAACTTGTCAAGGATATCGGTCGATAGCTGGATGCTTGCTTCCGATCCTTGCCAGGCTTAGGAATAGCTATAGTGATGGCTTCTAGCCAGGAGTCGGGAAAATCTTCAGTCAACCAGATTCTGTTGAAGAGTTTCAACATATACTCGACAGCTACGGAAGAGGGGTTCTTGAGCATGGTGTTATGAACTGCGTCTGGGCCAGGAGCAGTGTCGCTAGACTCCTTGATTGCGGACGTCAGTTCCCACAGGTTGAAGGAGTTGTTATACACTTCACCTGTGGGCGCTCTAAAATCGAGACATTTCCTCTCTTCGATAGCTTTTGTTGTCATGAAGGTTGCCGAGTAGTTTTCACAACTCGACACGTACGAGAAATGGTTACCTAAGGCCGTCATAATATCGTCGGAAGAAGTTTCAAGTCGGCCGTTCACCAGAAGACCATTGATACTGGTGTGAACATGTTTACCCGATATCTTTTTAACCTTCTCCCAGACTTTCGAGACAGGTGTTCGGTGGTTTATGGAGGAGACATAGTGCTGCCAGGAGGCCTTCCGTGCCTGCTTGATAACAAGCCTAGCCTTTGCACGAAGCCGTTTGAAAGATATCATGTTGATCTGCGTTGGGCACCTAGTGAAGAACCTAAGCGCTCTCTTGCGGTCTTTAATGGCTTTGGCACAGGCATCGTTCCACCAGGGAACAGGCGTACGACCCTGCTTACCGGATGTCAATGGTATGGAACTCTCAGCGGCACGTACTATGATGTTGGTAACGTAGGTGACCTGGGACTGCACATCAGGAAAAACTTTTCCTTCGTCAAAGATGGCAAGTTCTCTGAAGGTGCACCAATCTGCACGCTGGAGTTTCCATTTCCTATGTCTGGTGTTGTTATTAGCAGGAGTGTTAGTCTCGATGACAATCGGGAAGTGATCGCTCCCGCACAGATCAGGATACACTCTCCAATCAAAATCAAGAGAGACTGATGGAGAGCAAACCGTCAGGTCAATCATGGAAGTGGACCCGCTGGCAACACTGAGGTGAGTGGCAGATCCATCATTCAGGAGAGTAAGGTCATTGGTGTCCAGAAAGCTCTCAATTACTCCACCTCTAGCGTCATTTGCCACACTTCCCCACAGGACGTTGTGGGCATTGAAGTCCCCCGTGATTATGATGGGGGCTGGCAGTTGCGCTAGAAGGTGGTCCAAGTCTCGCATGTGCACTCTATCAGCGGGTGGAAGGTAGAGGTTGCAGATAGTTCGAGGGCTAGGGAAAAGCACTCTGACAGCCACTGCCTGCAGAGGCGTCCGAAGCGGTATTTCCTCTGAGTAGCAGCTGTCATGGATCGCTATAACAACACCTCCACTAGCCCTCTCACATAAGATCTTGTCCTTGCGGAAGATGACGTAGGATCTTAGCTTGGGTTTATCGGTGAGTTTCAATCTGGACTCCTGAATACAAATACGGCAGATCCATCATTCAGGAGAGTAAGGTCATTGGTGTCCAGAAAGCACTCAATTACTCCACCTCTAGCGTCATTTGCCACACTTCCCCACAGGACGTTGTGGGCATTGAAGTCCCCCGTGATTATGATGGGGGCTGGCAGTTGCGCTAGAAGGTGGTCCAAGTCTCGCATATGCACTCTATCAGCGGGTGGAAGGTAGAGGTTGCAGATAGTTCGAGGGCTAGGGAAATGCACTCTGACAGCCACTGCCTGCAGAGGCGTCCGAAGCGGTATTTCCTCTGAGTAGCAGCTGTCATGGATCGCTATAACAACACCTCCACTAGCCCTCTCACATAAGATCTTGTCCTTGCGGAAGATGACGTAGGATCTTAGCTTGGGTTTATCGGTGAGTTTCAATCTGGACTCCTGAATACAAATACGGCAGATCCATCATTCAGGAGAGTAAGGTCATTGGTGTCCAGAAAGCTCTCAATTACTCCACCTCTAGCGTCATTTGCCACACTTCCCCACAGGACGTTGTGGGCATTGAAGTCCCCCGTGATTATGATGGGGGCTGGCAGTTGCGCTAGAAGGTGGTCCAAGTCTCGCATATGCACTCTATCAGCGGGTGGAAGGTAGAGGTTGCAGATAGTTCGAGGGCTAGGGAAAAGCACTCTGACAGCCACTGCCTGCAGAGGCGTCCGAAGCGGTATTTCCTCTGAGTAGCAGCTGTCATGGATCGCTATAACAACACCTCCACTAGCCCTCTCACATAAGATCTTGTCCTTGCGGAAGATGACGTAGGATCTTAGCTTGGGTTTATCGGTGAGTTTCAATCTGGACTCCTGAATACAAATACACTTTGGTGTCAGATCGTGTATCAGGAGCTTGATCTCTTCCAAATGGCAAGACATTCCATTGCAATTCCATTGCAATATCTCTGTTACTGCCATTTTGGTCACTTATCACCTCGTCCACCTCCACTTCCACTTCCTGCCCCGTCTCCTTTTCCGTTCCTGCTCCAAACTATGGCTTTCTTTGATTTGGAGACCGTTTGAAAAGCCGGACTCTGTTCTGAGCCGTCCACAGATAACGTGGAGTTCGAGCGTTTGCTCGACGGAACAACGCCTTGCGTTGCAGTGACTTCCGATGGCCTGGTCGTCACTGACGGTCCAGTTGGTGTGGACCTTGATGTAGATGCTTGTGCATCCTTACTGTTAATCATATTTAAAATACTTTGCTGTAGTTCGGTGATAAGCTTGTTCTGGCTAAGTATGGTTGACTGAAATTGCTGTGCTTGGTCCGCTAATTGCTTTCTGAGAGCTGTCATCTCCTGGGCCTGAGAGATTAAAATCTCTTTCATGTCCAGGAACTGAGCGCTTGATGACGCTAGATCGAGTTGTTGGGTTTGATTCTGGATCGTCTTCTTTTGGTCATCAATAATTGCCTGCATTCGCTCAACTTCCGCAGGAACGGCCTGGCTCGTGACTTGAGAGAAAGATCTGGTTGAATTATCCGGATAAAGCGTAGCATAAAGCTGGCGCGCTTCACCGATCGAGATGTTCTTCGTTGTTTTCAACTCTTCGACTTTCTTCTCCTTCTCGAAAAGAGGACAGTCACGAGATCACGCGGGATGGTCACCGCAGCAATTAACGCAGCTCAGCTTGTTGGTGCAATCAGCCGGCGTGTGTCCCTCTGAACGACATTTTCCGCAAACCTCGGGATCTTTACAATTCGCGCTTGAGTGGTTAAACTTCTGACACTTGAAGCAACGAAGTGGGTTTAGGATATGGGGCCGTACAGGGATAGACAAATAGCCGGCTAAGATGTTAGGTGGTGGCGTTGGTGTTGAGAAGGTCAGAATAAGAAGAGCCGTTTTCTGCAACTGATTGTTCTTCCGGCTCTCAATCCTGAACACATCTACTACCTGCTGCGGTGCCAGTTCCTTCTTTATCTCCTCCACGTCAACGTTCAAGAGGTCGTGACTGAACACGATCCCCTTACACGAGTTGAGTGACTTATGTGGAGTCACTTCCACAAAAGCAGTGCCGAAGATGGTAGTGGCAAGGAGGAGCTTTGATTGGGCGCAGCTTGCGGTCTCAATCAGAAGAGTCCCATTTCGCAGGCGCTTCATTTGCTTCACATCTCCCGCGAGCTTCAGGAGGTCCTTAGCAATACGGAAGATGGACAAGTCAGAAATTGTTCTATTGCCTTTCATCGACATGATGAGAAAGCGTGGCAGCAAAGTCTTCGGAAGAAGGTCCTTAACGGAGATTACATCCTCCATCAAATTTCGTGGCCGTTTTTTATTTTGTATATCTGTGTTAATTGGGGGGAATTGACAATCGAGGGGTTCCATAGACTGGTTTGGGGACAACCTACAACAATTACTCGGATCAAAGGACTCAACTAATTCATGTCGGTTCTACCGCATAGGGCCTTGTAAACACAACCAGGTCTAGGTCCTGCAGCTGCTAGACCTGATCAACAACACTGCAGGACAAAGAGCAAGTTATGACTTCCTAAGCAGCAAGTGGCGTGCAGGAAAGTGCCAATTTTACGTCCGGGCGCACATACACGCAATTGACCTTTTCACTGAGTATTCGGAATCGTTATTGTCATACAAGACCTCATACCCAGCTATTGCAGCCAACGCAATCTATGTACGAGCCCAAGTGCAATAAAAGCCGATAGCATACCAATCAAGTCCTGATCATTGCTGGTGTCGTCAACAGTTGTGGGCGGTTTGAGCACACGAAGTGAGCTGGCTGAAAGAGGAAAGTAAGAGAAGTTCATAGAAAAGAAGGTGACAGATGAGGAAAGAAGTTAGAAGGGTATAAATAATGCTCAGCGCTCACTCCACGTACTCCGGTCACCTAACAGCACCCACTCGACCGAGACGGTCCGAACTTAGTCTGGACCCTCACCCCAGACCTTATCGCCATGGGTGACCCTGCCGGGAGCAATTCATTTGCTCCCGACGATAGCTCTGGAGATCACGGGGCCACGCAAGCCCCCACACCACGTCAAGGTGTCCGGATCCTTTGAGGGGGTCTACAACAAGAAGTCATACAACAGTATGACGGACTTTTTCATCTCCTGGATGAAACGGATTAAATATCTGTCGACGCCGATGCCACCACGGACATTCTTAAGAAAAATTAGTCATTTGTTGCCGGCGAATGTCGAAAACGTGTTAATCTCTGCTAGAGTTACGACGCCTGCAGAGATGCTGGCAATCCTGTGAGAAATGGACAACGCCTCGTCCAGGCGTTATGAAAAGGATGCCGAAACAAGTGCACCTAAGCAACTTCACAAAGACGGTTCACTACATAACCAGTCCCGAAGACCAGCGACAGCGACGTCCAGTGACCAAGGGCGTGATCGTGAGGGGGCGGGGGCGCAGACGTCGTAGCGCGACGGGTCAGGCCTGCAGCAGCAAGAGACGCGGACGCCCCAAGTTAATCGGCTTTATAACGATCAAGAGAAACGAAGAAGGCCCGTGTGACGTAGATCGCCTCTACATTGAAGAGCGTCGGGTTGGAGCCGCACAACCACCTCCATTGGTACCGGCCAGTGATATGCAAATGAAGGTAAATAACTCGGTTAACGTCAGATCTGTAGGTCTTGTCGATGATTTGTTAAAAGAAAGTGAGCTAGAATTGAAGAAGAAAGATATTTTAAAATCAAAACCTCCTTACATTTATGCAACTGTGCTATCCCGCAGACTTCGTGTGTTGCTTGATACGGGAAGCGACATAAATTGCATATCGGGACGTTTTTTTCAACGAAATATCTGAAGAAGTTAACCACGATCTTCCGCGACTGCCGGTTACGGGTTTAACAATTGACAGTGCGTTCGGTTTGTGTCAACGTATCACAAGTCAAACATTTTTAACAGTCGGAATCGGCAATAATTGTCATGTAATTGGTTTTTACGTTGTACCAAATCTGTCTTGTGATTTGATAATTGGATCAGATTGGCTACACGAAACACGTTCGGTTGTTGATTACGGTTGTTGATTTTGATACTCTTTGAAGGAGTGAAAAAAGATTTTCTGCAGGGTCCTTAAAATTGAGCAACCTGAAATATTATAATCAAATCACATAAGTTTCTTGAATCCTGATCTATTAACAAGAAATTCGTCTCTTGATGCACATATTATCACAGTTATTAGTCACAATTACATACTTGGGCACATTTAGGAAGGTCACTCGGTTAATATTTTTTTCGACATCAAACAACCCTCATTGTTCATGTAAATTGAATGTATAACACTCGATTAAATTTCACAAAATATATATTTATTCATTAAGGATACAAGAACAAAATACTGGTAACAAAATACAGGAAGCACTATTAATAATTCAAAGATCAGTCACATGTCTGAGGCGATGACATGTGTATATCAACAATACAAAATCACAATTTAAGGAATGCTCAATGCAGAATGGTTCACTCTTCTGTTTATATCACACAATTAGTACAAAACTACATGGCTAAGTCGAAAATTCTTTCATCCAACACTCCTATTGGCTAGTGGATATAGGCCCAATATGGATCAGCAGTGTACACAACTGATTAGGCAACAATGTGATTCACAAAATATATCAAACAGGGTATATGAGCCAATAAGTACACTATTTCCCATTATATATTCTATGGAAATTAATTCACTCAAAAAATTGCTTAGGTAGAATCTAATGATATAATTGCAAGAAAATTGGAACAATATAACAAATCATACAGGGGTATTGGTTAAGGCAAATCAGAATCAATTTGTCATTTTTAATGGTAATAATTTAAATGACAGGGGAATAATCCAGTCACGATGTATATAAAATTTGCACAATGCACATGTTCGTTATGAGATTCTTTCAATTCAAAAACAGAGTAAGTAACTAAAATGTATAACATGAATACGTAATAATGGAACAACACAATGAGTGACCTTGAAACTATGTAACAAGACAGCAAATAAATGATCAAAATATAGCTTATAACAAGCTACAATCAATTGCAATCATATTGATTTGGGTACACAAATCAACTGCAGAAAAATGGCATGTGTCATATGACCTAGATAATATAGTGCTTTACACAAATATAGGTGAACCTTATAGGATATCCCATGAAAACCAGTAATAAATGGACAAAAATGATAAAATTAAATTATGCACATCTATGTGCGAAGCCTATCACAAATTAGGTCCTATGGTAACTTGACTTTAAAAAATACTGTGTCTTGGAATTACATACCAGTTAGTGCTTTCAAATTTTTGGTGAAGCTCAAGAGGAGAGTGGTAATCAAAATTTTGCAATAGTGCTATGTTCATGATATTGAATAATCCACTTTTTTTAACCTGAAATCCATTGCAATTCTTGTCATAGTTCACGGTAATGTATCTTTCTCCAACAAAAAATGGCTTTGTATCATACATAAACAAGAATAGTATCTTATGAAAAAGGGGAAGCTGACTATCATCATCAATGTCTGTACATATTACAAAATGTTTCTGATACCAAAAACCCAACTTAATTTTTTGTACGACTAGGACCGAGTCATCTATGTCCAAATCAAGATGATCACGGATCAATTCACCATGTACACTTAGTCTTAGTTTTTTCAAATTACTCCTGCCTTGCACTTTTACTTTCAAGTTCAAATCTTTGTTCTCCCAGTGATAAGAGATGTACTCTTGGTGTCGATTAGATACAGTATAAGTAATGTTGATGAAATTTCCAAGTTTTGCAGCCACCTTCTTGAAATAGTAATGCTTAGCTTCATACCTCATTGCCCACAAATTTACAAGTGGTCCCATGCTCCGAATTATTCTTGGGTAATGTATCATTAAATGATGTTTTGGAATGAATCGGTATGATGGGAATTGTTTCTCAAATGCACTGTGATGCTCTACAATGAGGTCATTTAGATCATGCGTCATTCTCAAAGTTATCTTATGTGCAAGAATAATATTCATACAACTCAACAGCAAAGTAAGGACAGTCCACTTTTCTTTGATTGCATCATCTATCAAAAAATCGCTAATTATTAGTGGTAAGAACCTCAAAAGACACCAGGCTTGAGCAGCTTTCTGGCCAACATTAGCACCACCTTTATCCAAGTTTAAAGGACTAGGCCTGTTTGACCTCTCCAGAAATCCAAAATCAAAACTCTGTATACGATCATTTACAACTTCTAATGTTGTTACTTTTTTCTCAAAGATCAAATATTTCAAGAATAGTTTCATCTCATATTGGCCAACACCTTCCAGTATGTCATGCATAATATCAACGCTAAGGGATTCAAAAGTATGAAAATACTTTAGGTCATTTAGTAAACAGCTCTTTTTTATTCCATACACGTTTAGATCATTCCTTGGTTGGCTCTGACGAAGTAACAAATGCTCATTGTATAGTGCCCTAGTTCTTATGACGACCAAGTCACATGACTCAGAAAAAACATGTTGACAAGTGTCTTTATCCAGTAAAACAAAACCTACAATAGTGATTAGCTGAGAAAGACTCGACCATTCCAAACAATGAATTCACACCTAAATTATCATAGCTCATTGACAATATACTACCTTTAAGAAACTCCTGACCGGGAATAAAGTCAACTTCAACTCCTACGGTTTCCAATAGTTTGATGTCAGTTATAAGAGGCTGCAAAATATTGTCAAATCCAACTCCATCTAATTTAACGTCAGCAGCATGGAATAATGTAATCAAGTGAATGTGTTCCAACTGACTGTGAAGTCTATGTGGCAAATTTTGAATTGTGAAGTATATTCCTCCAAGCTTATGAATTCCTCGTTTATATCCAATAGGGTTAACGGTTTCAAACTCGTCAAAAAATATTTGTAACTGCAAGGCATACTTTTCATGTGAAAATAAAGGATTGTTCTTGAAGTACGAACCATCACTACAATGCTTATAACACAGATCATCAGACTGGTTTGTTGACAGAATATAGGCCTGAAGTGATTCATTACTTAGAAGAAACTTGAGTGTTTCTAATATTGATATGTACATGAATATGTTTGTAGCTGGTTTTGGCACATATGCACCAATTTGTGCATCCCACACTCTATCTCCAATCACGTACAATGCTTTTCTAATCGGCACAGGGCACTTAGCTCCGAGATGTTTTTTTCGTTTGTATGCTGAATCGAGGCCTTGAAATGGGTCGGATAATAAATCAGCATGTTCTAACAGTAACTTTCGTTTCAATACGTTATCAATGTGATTGTCATTTGCCAATAACTTCACAGCATCTCCAATTGGTTGTAACATCTCCTTTGAACTAGAAACAATGATGTCGATTGTACTTTGTGTATGACCAAGAGCAGATAATTGCGACAAAAATGTGTATGCCATACCCTTTACAATCTCTCGAGTGATAACTTTATTGACTGTTGGTATTGGAACTACATCAACTGGTTGAATATACGCAACATCAGGACCACATGCTGTTTCCTGGGAAGTATTTGGTGAATTATTGTCGAGAGGAAGATGCTCAATTGGTTCAACATTACCATTGCCAGCTTCTTGAATGAAATCACATTTCAACATATGTCGTCGAAGTCCGCTAAATGTACTAAACGTGTGTGGACAGAGCAATCCCAAACACGACAGTTTAAGTTTTGCCCCCTCATAGATTGCATGCACAGTTTTAAGGTGATTAATTGCTTGACGCACATCAATACATTGCAAGGAACAAATATAACAAATGAGTACCATCATGAATATGCGTTAGATACTTTTAATTCGGTAGTTCGAAAAAGAACGTAATTACCCGTCGTCCCGATATTTATACCATTCTATTGTGTCATATCTGTCGACTTAAGAGCTGGATGATTTTAGTGTTATGCTGAGCTCAAAGACAGTCTGGTACGAATGTCGCGCATTCGAGCAGTCACACATACTTTTTCCAGTTTGAATGTGACGCTATCCAAGAAGCGCCAAAATGATACGAGATTATCATCGTACTTACAGTTGAAAACAAAGAAGGATTTGAACAGGATATCGAAAGCTTGAGCGCTGGTAACTTTTCCGCAGGGAATCAGTTTTGTGTCCACAACTACGAAGTAACTTGATATCGAAGCCTTGTTGGGGCCGACAGCTAGAAGATATGGTTGACGTTCATCCTTGGTGCTAACTTTGGTAGGGACTCCAATCTGTGAAAAAAAGAATAGGTTCTTCTTTAATCTATAATTATTCTATAATTCTATAATTATGAATATAACTGGATTGTGACTTCATTGAAGGGGGGGGGGGTCATCATTTCTGTGAGCAACAGAATAGTTATTTGAGTTATGCAAAATAGGAAAACGAATTCAATAAATCAATCAAAGAGCCTCAAATTGCAGACCATACCTTGTGAAAAGTTATAAGCCGGTCAACTGCAGCGCTGACCCCAAGGCGATCAGTACATTTTTTTCCTCGTAAAGTTGGAGGCAATAAATGCAGTAGTGCAATCAAGCACCGAGTGGTTTCATCCCAAACTGAAATGAAAAGTAAAAATGTATGTGGGCCTATTAAATGACAGATTCATCTCAAGTATCCTAATGTAATTACTTTGATATTATTGAGTACTGACAGGCCTATACATACTACGAATTATATTAAAATTATTATCTCAATTTGATTTCATACAAGATTCATTTGTACTTATTTACACAAATTTTGGTAGGTAAAATTTGACCAAGTGTAGCGCGGGATCTTGGGTTTACCCTCAAAGATAGACTACGTATAGGTAGGCCTATTGACTCGAGTTGAATGACATGCTATCATCAGAGTAAATGACAGATAGTAGCTCGACAAGAAAGTCGTACCCTAACGTGCGTGTTAGAAAAGGATAGACATAAAACGATAGTGAACAAAATCCACTAGTTCTAGTTTCAGATTCAAAATTTGTAACTAGCGGATTTTTGGTCACGATGTTGAATTACTGCAGGCAACACTAAGTGATCCAAGGTTCAAAAAATCGTACTGAAAAAAGGTGGCCTATAAAAGCAGCATTATTCTTAGTCTTTCAAAGGGTCTACGTAGCAAACCTTGACTAATTTACTTGAAGAAATTCACATGTAGCTTTACCTTCTTTTGTTGGAAATGTCGGATAACTCGATATATCAACAGTAATTACATCACTAGCTGTATCACTGCTGTTTTCATCTAGAGCAGCATCGACATGGGGAACAGGGGGCCTATGTCGTAGTCTTTTTTCCATCACACAAGTTTCCACAAATGCATTTCCAGCACTAAGCTCGGATTCTTCTTCAGCAACTTTAAGCTTAGACCTTGCTTGTAGGTTATCATCTGTACATTTTTAGAAAATACAATCCCAAGTTATTATTTTTTCACTGTGTAGATATACCATAGAGCGTAGAACCTAGTAGTTTATCAAGGGATGATTCACAATTACTTTGCCATTGTATTCATTTCTTTTTCAAGTTCAATATCTAGTTGATCTACACAACAAAACCGACAGAAGACCCGGCTGATATTAAATAGTAGGCCTACTGATAGCTGGCAAGTTTTTCCCTTTAAAGGTTCATTTACAAAGACTTGAACTCAAACTTAAACTCACTATTCTGTTCTCAACCAAAACTCGAGTCATTAATTTACATCAGCTGTTATTCAATTCAATATATTAATCAAAAATGCATACAGTATGATGCGGTGGTGATGGCCTCAACTACGCTCAATCTAACGGCAATCTAATCTTAAAACTGTAATTTGTATTTTTCTTGTTTCTATCAACAAGAAATGTCATGGAAACCATCTCATCTACGCTACAGAGGGAAACCACAAAAAATACAGTTTTACAGAGCCGTAAAAATGGTTGGTGGTGGGAATCGAACCCTCACCTCCTGGATCACAAGGCGAGTGGACTAACCACTGCGTTTACTGTTGCCAGTAAGCCTATAGTAGATTTGATGCATGCAACTCAGCCTAATCATGAATGCATGATAGGGCTACAAAGAATTACAATAATATTATCATGTAGGCCTACCACAGTTTTCCAAATATGTTTTTAAAACTTTACAGATCTTCCAGTTAGCTTTCAATGAGTTTGGCTCTTCATGGAGTTCGACTGCCTTTGCCACCTTCTTATCTGTATTGTAAGGCGGCCAATAGGAATTAGTGTCACCCTTTTCATCAAGGAATACCCAACTACTTGATACCACTGCCAGACCATCAGAAAAATTAACTATTGAGTACATATTTCACCGATTGGATGATGCAAGCGAATCTGTAAAATTGAAACAAGATGTTATGTACTACTGTAGAGCCTAATGTAGGAACAACTTTGACGAAACCAGTGCACAACTGTTTTTCCAGTACAACCAGAACTACCACACCTACAAAATTAATCAATTATCAAGTGTTCCATTGCAAAAACCAGGGTCGGACTGGCGGCAGAGAGGCCTCCCGGGGAAAGTAAATCAAGGCCTCTAGTTTAGTCATGGAGTACCATTTTTAATAAGGGCTAGTATAATAATAAACTGATATTTGAAAATGCGTACCTTTATGTGAAATATGTACTGCTATACTAGTATCGATAAGGCCTACATAACCAGCATCCTTGTAAGTATCGTGCTAGAATGTGCTAGACGATCAATAATATCTTCGTGCTTGATTTGTCCCAGAATATCTTTCTCTACGCTCATCAGCATGAATGCCTCCAGTAGATCTTCCTGAAGAGTCGATCTCAGTCTATTTTTAATGATTTTCAATTTTGAAAAAATTCGTTCGCACGGAACTTGGGTGCAAGACAAAGTAAGAACTGTTTTGTAAGCAATATACAAATTACTGTATGCTGATGAATGTAGGTTATGCTCGTGCAACAGTTTGAAACAACAGGGAATGCAACCAGAACATCGTTTGCCAAGCCCAATTGCTGTTGCGTCATCACGGGTTTCGCAATGATTGACATTTCGGCATCTTCTTCACCGCTTTCGAGGATATCGATCTCTTCTTCTAACAGGAACTCGGATCGGAAACTCATCTTCAACCTATCGAAGTTTCTAGCAAAGTGCGTCAGTTCAGATTTTATGAATGCAGCGTCGATGCCTGACATATTAGCGACTGAGTCTACTGCAGACAATGGAATGCCTTCAATCAAAATATCAGAAAACCTCCGAGGATCGAAGCAACTGATACACTTGAAAACCCGCTCATTTCGCGCAAATCTCTCTTCCAAACTTGTCGATACCTGGTTGACAATGACCTTGAAAGTTTCAATTTCAAATCTCTTCATGGCATCCTGAACTTTCTCATCTCGTGATTTCTCTCCATCCATTCGTTTCGTGTGCGAGATTCGTTTCGGTGGCAGAGTGATCTGTATGTCGACGTCGCTTTCGAAGTCTTTCGTCTCGTCCACGTTTTTCATGAATTCGGCGGCTTTAGTATTAATGTCGGGAAACTCATCAAAGGTCGTGTTTACTGCGGTCTTGGCGTCAGTAACGATACGCCAAGCTTGCACATAGTCTAACCCCTTTTTCTGAAGGTAGTCTGAAGCTGGTGTTAGTATGTCGAACAATAGCAGGAACGTGAAAGAAATGAGCACTGTTTCGTAGCTCAACCACATTTGTAGCAGAGATTTGGCCTCTGAAGTGTTCTTGGCATCAAACTCACCGCATGTAGCTATTGTGTCTAGAACAGTCACTAACGTGTTGTAGACACCAGTGCGTTGATCTGAATAAGATCCAAATACAACGCCGATAGCTCTCGACTTGCTCCACCATCGAGTATCTGCTATTTTCTTCAGCTTTTGAAGCTTTTTGTGACCTTCGAGATCGCTTTCCTCGATGATACGCTTCCACACAGTCATCCTCTTGTACGATTCATTAAGGAAACAAGTGGTTCTATTGAGGAGAGGAGTCCGAAGTAATTCTTAGATGCCAATGCAGAGTGAGTTGCATCCGTAACTACCAAATTTAGAACATGCGCGTGACACCAGGTGTATGAAGAATTTGGAGAGCCATCTTGAATGAATTTCTGAAGTCCTTTGTATTGACCTGACATATTAGCTGCTCCATCGAATGAACATCCAATTAGGTTTTCAACTTTCAGATCGTTGTCAGTTAGCTCCTTCTCTAGCGTTTTGAAGTAAGCCTGACCTGTAGAGCTTTTCACATCAACTAGACCCAGTAGTCGTTCATTTACTTGATGGTTGTCAACGTACCGGACAACGATGGCACACTGTTCGATGACAGCGATGTCTTGCGTTGAGTCAACTTGCACACTGAACATTCCTGCACGTTTGACTCCTCTACTTATCTCTTCCTTCATCAATTTCCCAACGATAATGATGATCTTTTTTTTTTTTTTTTTTTTTTGGGTGACACCGACAGCATGGTCATTTCATCACCCTGTTTCCGTTTTATCTTTCTTTTGTTCTATTCTCTTTAATATTTGAGTAATATAATTGTCTACAAATCAGTTTTTCATATTTTATCCAATAGATCGGTTGAGTTTAGAAATTTGAATATCTTATCAATACGTTTTGAGTCATCTGACAGTACTTTATCCAGAGTAGTATCCATGGACAACTGTTGTCTTATGGTCGAGTATTTTGACAAACAATAAGAATATGTTTAACAGTAAGAATATCATTGCAAATATCACATCGCGGTTTGATTTGTTCTATTGTAAATAGATAAGCTTGAGTCAGGAGAGTGTGACCTATTCGCAAACGGGCCAACACCACTTCTTCTCTTCTCGAACTTCGGATAGAGGAATCCCAAAAGTCGATTGTAGGTTTAATTTCACGAAGCTTGTTGTTTATCTCTTTGTCCCATTCTGATTGCCATTTATGTTTGAATAAGAGTTTGAAATGAGATTTCAAGTCAAAGAAAGGTACGAGAGGTTCGTCGACAAAATTTCTCAGAGTAGCATCTTTAGCTGCTTTATCAGCGATCTCATTTCCCTGGATGCCCACATGACCAGGAATCCAACAAAACACTATGTTGACGTCCCGTAATGCCAGGTTGGTCAGCAGGTTTTGCACCTTCTGTATCAAGTAGTTATCAGGGTATATGTTTGTCATAGCTTGAAGTGTACTAAGCGAATCTGAACATATAAAGAATGCTTTCTCTTGACGACTGGAGATATGTTCCAAAGATTTAATTATAGCTACAATTTCGGACGTGAAAACACTACACATTGAATTCAGTCTAAAACAGCATTGAATATCAGTTGACCAAAACGCACTCCCTACGGAGTCGTTCTTTTTTGATCCATCCGTGAAGTAATGAACAAAGTTTTTGAAATGTGAACATGTTTCGTAAAATTTCTGACGATAAATGAGTGAGCTGGTATCCTCTTTTTTAAAACTTGTGAGTTGGGTATTAATTTGAGGCCTTTGCACCAGCCAGGGAGCAGTAATGCTGGATCTGGTTGGGTAGACAGCGGGTAGAATTAATTCAAAGTCAACTAAAAGACGAGACAAACGAATACCTGTAGGTAAGGTAGCAGAAGGTTTAGCATCATAAACGGGTTGGAATTGATGATCGAATATGTGTTTGTATGAAGGGTGATTACGCATGGACTTTAATTTAGAGGTATAGCCTGCGAGAAGGTATTGGCGACGATGTGCAAGTGATGGTTCACCCGATTCACAATACAGGCTTTCCACACGACTGGTACGGAGAGCTCCAATGGCCAGTCGAATGCCAGTATTATGAATGGTGTTGAGCGGTTTGAGGTAGCTAACACGAGCAGAGTCGTACACCATACAGCCGTAGTCTAGTTTAGATCTAACTAGTGCTCTGTACAGTATCATCATAGTTGTACGATCCGCTCCCCATGTAGTCCCACTCAAGTATCGTAATAAAGTTAGAGATTTGTAACATTTATTTTTGACAATAGCAATGTGATTTTTCCAGTTCAATTTTGAATCGAAGTTGAGACCCAGAAATTGACATTGTCGGAATATGATAAGAGTTCTCCTTTCATGAAGAGGTCTGGATTTGGGTGTAATCCCTCAAACGAGAGAAGTGTATGCACTTGGTCTTCGATGTGGAAAACTTGAAACCCGTCTCTACAGACCATTTATCAAGGTTGTTAATGGTTAACTGAATTTGTCGTGCTGCTGTTGTTAATCTGGCTGATTTGCAGGAAATTGCTAAATCGTCAACAAATAAAGATGAAGTTACGGTGGCAGGGATACAATTTGCAATGCCATTGATAGCAATAGCAAATAGAGTTACACTCAGAACTGAACCCTGTGGCACACCATTCTCTTGAAAAAATGTTCTGGATAGAACGTTTCCCACGCGAACACAAAAGCGACGGTTAAATAGAAAATTGCTGATAAAAATAGGGAGGTGACCTTTGAGGCCCCAAATATGTATTATATTCAGAATGTTATATTTCCACGACGTATCATATGCTTTCTCCAGATCGAAGAAAACAGATATAGTGTGTTGTCTGTTTAGAAAAGCATCTTGGATGAAACTTTCCATGCGAATAAGATGATCGAGCGTGTTTCTGTTTTTTCTAAAGCCAGATTGTACTGTGCAAAGGAGGTTCTGGTCTTCCAACATCCACATTAATCGGTAGTTGATCATCCTCTCCATCACCTTGCACAGGCAGCTTGTCAATGAGATGGGTCTGTAAGAAGACGTACTCTTCTTATCCTTGTCTGGCTTGAGAATAGGAATCAAAATTGCATGTCTCCAAGTGTCAGGAAAAGTGTCGGACGTCCAAATTAAATTGTATGAATTTAAAAGATGTTCTTTCGAAAGTAAAGATAGGTGTTTAATAAATTGGTTGTGGATTTTATCACCTCCTGGTGTTGTGTCTTTCGAACGCATGATTGCGTTCTCCAATTCCCATACACTAAACAGTGAGTTGTACTCCTCATCATTAGCAGAACAGAAGTCTAGCTTCCGGCTTTCAGCTCGACGCTTATGAATTTGAAACTGTGCCGAATAATGTTGAGAGCTAGAGACGTCACAAAAATATTCTCCAAGGGCTTCCGTTATTTCCAAAGGTGATGAAACCAAATCTCCATTTATATTTAGACCAGGAATAATTGTTGATTTATGTTTACCATCGATCTTTTTGATTCTACTCCATACTTTAGCAGGAGGAGTTAAATGATTAATTGAAGATATATAATTGTTCCAAGAAGATTTTTTAGATTGTTTGATAATAAAACGAGCTTTCGCACGAAGTTGTTTGAAAGCCATCAAATTTGAATTTGTGGGATATTTAAGAAAAATTTTCATCGCTTTTTTCCTCTTGCGGATAGCCTCTTTACATTCCACGTTCCACCATGGTACAGGAGTGTGCCATGGGTTAGTGGATGTTAAAGGTATATGTTCTGAAGCTGCAGCTATGATGATATCAGTTACTTTTTGTATTCTCAATTCCGCATCATCAATATGTTTTGTCTCCCCGAGATCAGCCAGATTAGTAAAATTAATCCAGTTGGCTCGTCGCAAGTTCCATTGCGCACAGCGTTGAATAGGTTGAGGTTTTGTAACCAGATCTAATATCAAAGGGTAGTGATCGCTTCCACACAGATCTGAATGGATTGAAAAGTTAAATAGAGGTGATATAGATGGTGTGCAAACACATAAATCAATGGCCGAAAATTCACCTTTAAATGCATTGAATCTTGTTTTTCCACCATTGTTCAAAATTACTAGATTATTATCATTGAAAAACTTTTCGAAAAGACGTCCTCTATTATTCCCATCCGCCATTGTGTCACCCCACAGTTGGTTGTGGGCGTTAAAGTCTCCTAACAGGACATATGGTTGAGGAAGTTGTGACAGGAAGTTGTGACACAAGGTTTTGGATATTATATTGCGTGACAGGTGCCCATTCTGGCAAATATATATTACAGAAAGTTATTGGCTGTGGTACAGTAACACTTATTGCCACTGCCTGTAATGGTGTTATAAGTTGCAGTGGATTTGATTGAACGCTGTCTGAAACAGCTATAGCTACTCCACCACTTGCTTTATTCCCAGTTAAATCATCGAAGCGATGAAAAGTATAATTACGTAATGATGGTGAATCTGTTGATTTGAAATGTGTTTCTTGAAAGAAGAAACACATGGGTTCGAAAGTGGATACTAAAAGCTTTATCTCTTCTTTCTGTCTATTGTATCCATTACAATTCCATTGTAACATGGCCATTTTGAAATAAGATAATAGAAAAAGTGATATTTATAAGTACCCTTGAAATTAGAATTCAAAAGTCTTGTTGAATTGTATAATAATACCGTTCAAATGGGTGGATGTTTTCCCTTCTTTTTGAAATTTTTCCTGAGGTATTCATTTTCTGCGCTCTCATCGGACAGCTCTCCCTGATAGTCGTTCAGTGGTTGAGCTCCTTCCGGAAGGGCAGGGCGGTTGATTTTGAGGTTACCATTCCTCGGTTTGTTATCTTTTGAGGTCACTGACCTCTCAGATGTTTCGGCTGGTGACTTCTCCAGCCTCATAAAATTTGTTTTGGTTTTTTTCGATCTGTTTATGAACCAGTGCTGAAGCAACTGGAGTATTTTTATCAGCGGTTTCGCGTAAAGATTTGATCTCACATCTGAGTTCATTTATAATTTTAGTAAGTTCTGTTAATTGATTATTTGTGAGCTCTTGTGCTGCACTCATTTTTGATACTTTATCTTTTAAGTCAATATTTTCTTTCTCCAATGCAGACATGGCATCTGTAGTTTTTTCATTATTTAAATTAGAACCAGCAATAGACGCGAAGGAAAAGGGTAGCTTGGGCGGAGTTAGTTCTTTCAGCCGTTTCCAAGCGTCCCTGGGTTTCAATTTTTCTGTAACACTTATCTCCAATACCTTCTTCTCCTCTACCCAACGTGGGCAGGTCCTAGATGACGCTTCATGAGGACCTTTGCAATTGACACAACAGGTTGCTGTTGTGCACGCATTCGGCTCATGTTTCATTGAAGCACATTGATTACAAATAGCGGTGTTCTTACAGAAATTTCTAGTATGTCCAAATCGTTGGCAAGTAAAGCAGCGCATTGGATTTGGGATATATGGTCTCACATTGAGTACATGAAACCCAGCAATAATTTTTTGTGGCAGATTTGGCGTTCCGAATGTTAATATAAGAGTGGCAGTATCTTCAATTTTACCGTTTGATCGTCTACTAATTCTGTAAACGTCGGTTACATTTTGATCAGCAAGTTCCTCTTTTATTTCTTCAATTTTGCTATTCAATAGATCGAAACATGACACCACTCCCTTCGAGCTGTTAAGAAACAGGTGTGGTGTTACTTTAACCGGGAATAAGTTTATCAGTTGTGTACAATTCATAAATTTCTCTGTTTGTTTCGAGTTTTGTGTTTCGATGAGTAAAGTTCCATCACGTTGTTTTTGTATATTTTTAACGTCTTTTGACACATTATCGATGGCTTTCCTTATTACAAATGGAGATACATTTGTGAAATTTTTTCCTTCTTCATTCCGTGTGATAATTAAAAACTTGGGAGGTGTTGGAGAGCATCCAACAACATCCTCAAGAGTGATGATGTTTTCAAAAAGAGACCTCTGTGTTTTCTTGGGGTTAACAGATTCAAATCCGTGTGTATTATTATTTCTTTTGGGAGGGAGGTTTTGACAAGTGGTGTTATACATGAGTTTGGGGACAACCAATCACATTTACTTGGCTTACAATATAGTAACGGACTCAACTAACCCGTGTTGGTACTACCACATAGGGCCTTGTAAACAAAACCGGGTCCACTTCATGCTAGTAGCATCAAGCGGAGCCAGTTAATGATTTCCCATTCAACAAGTGGCGAATTGGAAAGTGCCAATTTTATGTCCGGACGCTTATAAACGCAATTAGTCTTTTCACAAAATAGTCAGAATTGTTATTGTCATACAAATCGTCTCATCAAGTTATTACAATCAACGCAATTCATTCACGAGCCCAAATACAATGAAGGTCATAGAGTAGATAAATATAAGCATGTCCTATCCATAGCTGATGTTGTCAACAGTCGTGGGCGATTTGAGTGAGTGAATGGAGCTGGTAAGATAGATAAAAATGAGAGAAGGTAGAGGAAAGAGAGTAAAAGATAAGGAAAGTAAAGTAAGAAAGTAAGGAAGTAAGAAGAATAAAACTAATGCGCAGCACTCCATCCACAAACTTCGGTCACCAAAAGGAACCCACTCGACCGACGGTCCGAACTTCGTCTAGACCCTCACTCCAGACCTAATCGCCATGGGTGACCCTGCTGGGAGCAAGTAAATTGCTCCCGACGATAGCTCTAGAGATCATTGAGCCACGCAAGCCCCCACACCACGTCAAGGTGTTCGGATCCTTTGAGGGGGGATGATGATCTTGTTAATCGTGATCTTACTGAGGAGAGTAACTAATCCACCTCTTCCCTGCCCTGTTGATTTCTCTTTCCTTCTGCTGCTGTCAGCGACAGCTTTGTCTACATGGGTCTTGAGCAAACCATCAAATTTAGAGAACAATAATACCAATTCTAGAAAAACTCCTCGAGTTCCAGAAGCATTCGCTAAAAATATGCTGCTTCATCTTTTCCTCGGTAAGCTAATCCCAACTTGCCGATAAAAAATATTATTTCAATAAGGCGACTCAACACTTTCCTGTTATTGGATATATGTTGCCTCCGTGCGTCCACTAACGACGTGTTTATTAACGACTCAATATCCGTGTGTGATTTCGCGAGTAAAAAAGCATCCACTGAGATCTTGTGTGTATGGGATGATTCATGTTCTATAACTCGACTATATATATGATTCCAGTCTTGGCAACCGACAGTAGCAAAACTACTCTTGTCCTTCGAATGCGAGAAGACCATACAAACAGAACAGAAAATTCGTTTCAATGAAGTTGAATAAGACACCCAGTGTCTATCAATGAACTGTTTATTTGGAAGCTGTCTCTTGTAGATTCTGGTACTATCAAAAGGCAGTTTATGTGTCGTAGAACTTAAAGGCTGAATGGGGTGATTCTTTGAAAATGCTATTTTTTCGTGCAATGTGGCAGTGGAAGAAGGTGCAACAAAGTAGTTTACTTCCGCTTGAATATCATATGGAACTTCATCGTTGTCACTGTCCGTCGTCTCCTCGTCACATTCAACAACTCCTTCAGATGGTATACCAAGATCAATCTCAGTTCTATCAGACGGTGATTCGTGCATAGGCCTAGATGAACTGCTCGATTGATTTAGGTTCACAACTGCTAGTTTTCCCTTCATTAGCGTATCACACGACGTTGCAGTCGTTGCTACAGAATAGTTCGGATCGGCGTGACTTTTGTTTGAAAAGTCATCTTTGTTACTTTCAGTGTAACTACAAGATGCTGTCGACGTGGACGGAGTAACAGAGGTTTCCTTTGGTACAGTAGCCACTACTTGACTGTCACTATTATAGTTAATGGGCAATATAGGCACATCTGACGTGTTTTCCCCCTCAGGTCTATCTGATTCCGAATGTGGATTATTCATAATCACACTTGGCTTGCGAAACATAGATAGTAAATCTTTTTGTCCTGGTGCATGCCCAGCATCAAATAACAACTTTTTATTCCTTTCTTTCAATTTAGCTGACCCTGGCGCAAACTTTCTCTTTTTCATTTCTTTTGATTTCGGTAACGCATTCACGTTTTTACAACTATCTGGAGGTAAATCCATTATTTTTTCAACACCTATTCGAGAGTAGCTTGATGACCTGAGCTAGTGGCTACAGCCTACAAGAAAAATATACCAAGGAATGAGACATTGAAATTCCCGTTCATGGACAGCACCTAGGCTTAAAGCTGTTATAATTCATAAAATATCAAGTAGACCCAGGTAGGTACGCGTATGTATGAACTGAGTTCTTCTAACACCTGTTTTTATACATAATGTATAGACAGATACATTATTAGAAAACGAAAAGCGAACAATGAATACAAGAATCTGTAAAAATACTATTTTAGACGACGGACGCATATGATGAAGCACGCTTATCAAAACATAACCATATATGTGCAGGTCAACACATGCTATGACTATGAGTCCAATACTGCTAAAGTACTGCTGTTTAGTTTTCCAAAGTGAAAAAGGCTTGGAATTTGAAACACCTTTCATTCATGTATAATGATAGCGATATGTTATGGCTTTTCATGTTGAATGATGATTTCCTATCACTAGTTCTTATTTATTGGTTGAGAATAACAGGTGGAATGTTTCTAATCGAATTTTACTTACACGAGTCTAGCAGTGCACCAAATGGAAAATATATCGTATTCTTCGAGACCTTTCATATTCACGACCACAGATCAGAGTAGCCTGTAGGTCTTTTATAATTGTTATATAACTATGCACCTCTATATCATGTTTTTCAATATCCAACAATTTAAAATACACTTGACCAAACGATAACTAACTCGGGCAGTAAATGAATAAAAACACTACACTCCGCACTCAGCTACATGTACGAACTTGTGAGGTATAGTGAGCGAGCCAGCGTGAGTGGTGAGTGATTCACTGGGAATCACTGCTCTAATCTCTCGGTAATAAGTTCGCTGCAAAAGGCTTGAAACGACCAAGTACTTGCCAAAATAAAAAAAGACTGCCATGAGACTGCATATACAAAAACTGAATATTAGTACTTATGTAGTGTAATCACTATTAACTCTGGTTGAAAAATTATCCATCCCATATCGGTATTAATAATTTAATAAATTTTACCCGATCGCCCTAATGATAGCCGCGCAAGCATTTGCCGCGGTCTTTTCATCGGCAGCTTTGTTCCGAGAATCGAAGCGTTCACGTCTTCACGAATGCACACAAGTTACATTGTAGTGACTTGACAACCAAAATTAATGGAGTTTTTCAAAAACCAAAATAAGCAAGCAATTTCTTTTTTTTTTTTTTTTTTTTTTTTTTTTTTGGGTGACACCGACAGCATGGTCATTTCATCACCCTGTTTCCGTTTTTATCTTTCTTTTGTTCTATTCTCTTTAATATTTGAGTAATATAATTGTCTACAAAATCAGTTTTTCATATTTTATCCAATAGATCGGTTGAGTTTAGAAATTTGAATATCTTATCAATACGTTTTGAGTCATCTGACAGTACTTTATCCAGAGTAGTATCCATGGACAACTGTTGTCTTATGGTCGAGTATTTTTGACAAACAATAAGAATATGTTTAACAGTAAGAATATCATTGCAAATATCACATCGCGGTTTGATTTGTTCTATTGTAAATAGATAAGCTTGAGTCAGGAGAGTGTGACCTATTCGCAAACGGGCCAACACCACTTCTTCTCTTCTCGAACTTCGGATAGAGGAATCCCAAAAGTCGATTGTAGGTTTAATTTCACGAAGCTTGTTGTTTATCTCTTTGTCCCATTCTGATTGCCATTTATGTTTGAATAAGAGTTTGAAATGAGATTTCAAGTCAAAGAAAGGTACGAGAGGTTCGTCGACAAAATTTCTCAGAGTAGCATCTTTAGCTGCTTTATCAGCGATCTCATTTCCCTGGATGCCCACATGACCAGGAATCCAACAAAACACTATGTTGACGTCCCGTAATGCCAGGTTGGTCAGCAGGTTTTGCACCTTCTGTATCAAGTAGTTATCAGGGTATATGTTTGTCATAGCTTGAAGTGTACTAAGCGAATCTGAACATATAAAGAATGCTTTCTCTTGACGACTGGAGATATGTTCCAAAGATTTAATTATAGCTACAATTTCGGACGTGAAAACACTACACATTGAATTCAGTCTAAAACAGCATTGAATATCAGTTGACCAAAACGCACTCCCTACGGAGTCGTTCAGTTTTGATCCATCCGTGAAGTAATGAACAAAGTTTTTGAAATGTGAACATATTTCGTAAAATTTCTGACGATAAATGAGTGAGCTGGTATCCTCTTTTTTAAAACTTGTGAGTTGGGTATTAATTTGAGGCCTTTGCACCAGCCAGGGAGCAGTAATGCTGGATCTGGTTGGGTAGACAGCGGGTAGAATTAATTCAAAGTCAACTAAAAGACGAGACAAACGAATACCTGTAGGTAAGGTAGCAGAAGGTTTAGCATCATAAACGGGTTGGAATTGATGATCGAATATGTGTTTGTATGAAGGGTGATTACGCATGGACTTTAATTTAGAGGTATAGCCTGCGAGAAGGTATTGGCGACGATGTGCAAGTGATGGTTCACCCGATTCACAATACAGGCTTTCCACACGACTGGTACGGAGAGCTCCAATGGCCAGTCGAATGCCAGTATTATGAATGGTGTTGAGCGGTTTGAGGTAGCTAACACGAGCAGAGTCGTACACCATACAGCCGTAGTCTAGTTTAGATCTAACTAGTGCTCTGTACAGCATCATCATAGTTGTACGATCCGCTCCCCATGTAGTCCCACTCAAGTATCGTAATAAATTTAGAGATTTGTAACATTTATTTTTGACAATAGCAATGTGATTTTTCCAGTTCAATTTTGAATCGAAGTTGAGACCCAGAAATTTGACATTGTCGGAATATGATAAGAGTTCTCCTTTCATGAAGAGGTCTGGATTTGGGTGCAATCCTCTCAAACGAGAGAAGTGTATGCACTTGGTCTTCGATGTGGAAAACTTGAAACCCGTCTCTTCAGACCATTTATCAAGGTTGTTAATGGTTAACTGAATTTGTCGTGCTGCTGTTGTTAATCTGGCTGATTTGCAGGAAATTGCTAAATCGTCAACAAATAAAGATGAAGTTACGGTGGCAGGGATACAATTTGCAATGCCATTGATAGCAATAGCAAATAGAGTTACACTCAGAACTGAACCCTGTGGCACACCATTCTCTTGAAAAAATGTTCTGGATAGAACGTTTCCCACGCGAACACAAAAGCGACGGTTAAATAGAAAATTGCTGATAAAAATAGGGAGGTGACCTTTGAGGCCCCAATTATGTATTATATTCAGAATGTTATATTTCCACGACGTATCATATGCTTTCTCCAGATCGAAGAAAACAGATATAGTGTGTTGTCTGTTTAGAAAAGCATCTTGGATGAAACTTTCCATGCGAATAAGATGATCGAGCGTGTTTCTGTTTTTTTCTAAAGCCAGATTGTACTGTGCAAAGGAGGTTCTGGTCTTCCAACATCCACATTAATCGGTAGTTGATCATCCTCTCCATCACCTTGCACAGGCAGCTTGTCAATGAGATGGGTCTGTAAGAAGACGTACTCTTCTTATCCTTGTCTGGCTTGAGAATAGGAATCAAAATTGCATGTCTCCAAGTGTCAGGAAAAGTGTCGGACGTCCAAATTAAATTGAATGAATTTAAAAGATGTTCTTTCGAAAGTAAAGATAGGTGTTTAATAAATTGGTTGTGGATTTTATCACCTCCTGGTGTTGTGTCTTTCGAACGCATGATTGCGTTCTCCAATTCCCATACACTAAACAGTGAGTTGTACTCCTCATCATTAGCAGAACAGAAGTCTAGCTTCCGGCTTTCAGCTCGACGCTTATGAATTTGAAACTGTGCCGAATAATGTTGAGAGCTAGAGACGTCACAAAAATATTCTCCAAGGGCTTCCGTTATTTCCAAAGGTGATGAAACCAAATCTCCATTTATATTTAGACCAGGAATAATTGTTGATTTATGTTTACCATCAATCTTTTTGATTCTACTCCATACTTTAGCAGGAGGAGTTAAATGATTAATAGAAGAAATATAATTGTTCCAAGAAGATTTTTTAGATTGTTTGATAATAAAACGAGCTTTCGCACGAAGTTGTTTGAAAGCCATCAAATTTGAATTTGTGGGATATTTAAGAAAAATTTTCATCGCTTTTTTCCTCTTGCGGATAGCCTCTTTACATTCCACGTTCCACCATGGTACAGGAGTGTGCCGTGGGTTAGTGGATGTTAAAGGTATATGTTCTGAAGCTGCAGCTATGATGATATCAGTTACTTTTTGTATTCTCAATTCCGCATCATCAATATGTTTTGTCTCCCCGAGATCAGCCAGATTAGTAAAATTAATCCAGTTGGCTCGTCGCAAGTTCCATTGCGCACAGCGTTGAATAGGTTGAGGTTTTGTAACCAGATCTAATATCAAAGGGTAGTGATCGCTTCCACACAGATCTGAATGGATTGAAAAGTTAAATAGAGGTGATATAGATGGTGTGCAAACACATAAATCAATGGCCGAAAATTCACCGTTAAATGCATTGAATCTTGTTTTTCCACCATTGTTCAAAATTACTAGATTATTATCATTGAAAAACTTTTCGAAAAGACGTCCTCTATTATTCCCATCCGCCATTGTGTCACCCCACAGTTGGTTGTGGGCGTTAAAGTCTCCTAACAGGACATATGGTTGAGGAAGTTGTGACACAAGGTTTTGGATATTATATTGCGTGACAGGTGCCCATTCTGGCAAATATATATTACAGAAAGTTATTGGCTGTGGTACAGTAACACTTATTGCCACTGCCTGTAATGGTGTTATAAGTTGCAGTGGACTTGATTGAACGCTGTCTGAAACAGCTATAGCTACTCCACCACTTGCTTTATTCCCAGTTAAATCATCGAAGCGATGAAAAGTATAATTACGTAATGATGGTGAATCTGTTGATTTGAAATGTGTTTCTTGAAAGAAGAAACACATGGGTTCGAAAGTGGATACTAAAAGCTTTATCTCTTCTTTCTGTCTATTGTATCCATTACAATTCCATTGTAACATGGCCATTTTGAAATAAGATAATAGAAAAAGTGATATTTATAAGTACCCTTGAAATTAGAATTCAAAAGTCTTGTTGAATTGTATAATAATACCGTTCAAATGGGTGGATGTTTTCCCTTCTTTTTGAAATTTTTCCTGAGGTATTCATTTTCTGCGCTCTCATCGGACAGCTCTCCCTGATAGTCGTTCAGTGGTTGAGCTCCTTCCGGAAGGGCAGGGCGGTTGATTTTGAGGTTACCATTCCTCGGTTTGTTATCTTTTGAGGTCACTGACCTCTCAGATGTTTCGGCTGGTGACTTCTCCAGCCTCATAAATTTGTTTTGGTTTTTTCGATCTGTTTATGAACCAGTGCTGAAGCAACTGGAGTATTTTTATCAGCGGTTTCGCGTAAAGATTTGATCTCACATCTGAGTTCATTTATAATTTTAGTAAGTTCTGTTAATTGATTATTTGTGAGCTCTTGTGCTGCACTCATTTTTGATACTTTATCTTTTAAGTCAATATTTTCTTTCTCCAATGCAGACATGGCATCTGTAGTTTTTTCATTATTTAAATTAGAACCAGCAATAGACGCGAAGGAAAAGGGTAGCTTGGGCGGAGTTAGTTCTTTCAGCCGTTTCCAAGCGTCCCTGGGTTTCAATTTTTCTGTAACACTTATCTCCAATACCTTCTTCTCCTCTACCCAACGTGGGCAGGTCCTAGATGACGCTTCATGAGGACCTTTGCAATTGACACAACAGGTTGCTGTTGTGCACGCATTCGGCTCATGTTTCATTGAAGCACATTGATTACAAATAGCGGTGTTCTTACAGAAATTTCTAGTATGTCCAAATCGTTGGCAAGTAAAGCAGCGCATTGGATTTGGGATATATGGTCTCACATTGAGTACATGAAACCCAGCAATAATTTTTTGTGGCAGATTTGGCGTTCCGAATGTTAATATAAGAGTGGCAGTATCTTCAATTTTACCGTTTGATCGTCTACTAATTCTGTAAACGTCGGTTACATTTTGATCAGCAAGTTCCTCTTTTATTTCTTCAATTTTGCTATTCAATAGATCGAAACATGACACCACTCCCTTCGAGCTGTTAAGAAACATGTGTGGTGTTACTTTAACCGGGAATAAGTTTATCAGTTGTGTACAATTCATAAATTCCTCTGTTTGTTTCGAGTTTTGTGTTTCGATGAGTAAAGTTCCATCACGTTGTTTTTGTATATTTTTAACGTCTTTTGACACATTATCGATGGCTTTCCTTATTACAAATGGAGATACATTTGTGAAATTTTTTCCTTCTTCATTCCGTGTGATAATTAAAAACTTGGGAGGTGTTGGAGAGCATCCAACAACATCCTCAAGAGTGATGATGTTTTCAAAAAGAGACCTCTGTCTTTTCTTGGGGTTAACAGATTCAAATCCGTGTGTATTATTATTTCTTTTGGGAGGGAGGTTTTGACAAGTGGTGTTATACATGAGTTTGGGGACAACCAATCACATTTACTTGGCTTACAATATAGTAAGGGACTCAACTAACCCATGTTGGTACTACCACATAGGGCCTTGTAAACAAAACCGGGTCCACTTCATGCTAGTAGCATCAAGCGGAGCCAGTTAATGATTTCCCATTCAACAAGTGGCGAATTGGAAAGTGCCAATTTTATGTCCGGACGCTTATAAACGCAATTAGTCTTTTCACAAAATAGTCAGAATTGTTATTGTCATACAAATCGTCTCATCAAGTTATTACAATCAACGCAATTCATTCACGAGCCCAAATACAATGAAGGTCATAGAGTAGATAAATATAAGCATGTCCTATCCATAGCTGATGTTGTCAACAGTCGTGGGCGATTTGAGTGAGTGAATGGAGCTGGTAAGATAGATAAAAATGAGAGAAGGTAGAGGAAAGAGAGTAAAAGATAAGGAAAGTAAAGTAAGAAAGTAAGGAAGTAAGAAGAATAAAACTAATGCGCAGCACTCCATCCACAAACTTCGGTCACCAAAAGGAACCCACTCGACCGACGGTCCGAACTTCGTCTAGACCCTCACTCCAGACCTAATCGCCATGGGTGACCCTGCTGGGAGCAAGTAAATTGCTCCCGACGATAGCTCTAGAGATCATTGAGCCACGCAAGCCCCCACACCACGTCAAGGTGTTCGGATCCTTTGAGGGGGTGGAGAATATTGTAGATAGATATTCGACGTTGTATGGAATCATGAATTACATTTTTAAAAAAAGGAATTCAATATAATTTCTGTGGAGAATATCGTAGATAGATATTTGACGTTGTATGGAATCATGGATTACATTTTGAAAAAACAAAATTCAATTTATTTCTGTGGAGAATATTGTAGATAGATATTTGACGTTGTTTGGAATCATGGATTACATTTTGAAAAAACAAAATTCAATTTTATTTCTGTGGAGAATATTGTAGATAGATATTTGACGTTGTTTGGAATCATGGATTACATTTTTAAAAAACAAAATTCAATTTTATTTCTGTGGAGAATATTGTAGATAGATATTTGACGTTGTTTGGAATCATGGATTACATTTTTAAAAAAAGGAATTCAATTTTATTTCTGTGGAGAATATTGTAGATAGATATTTGACGATGTTTGGAATCATGAATTACATTTTTAAAAAACGAAATTCAATATAATTTTTGTAGAGAATATCGTAGATAGATATTTGACGTTGTATGGAATCATGGATTACATTTTTAAAAAACAAAATTCAATTTTATTTCTGTGGAGAATATTGTAGATAGATATTTGACGTTGTTTGGAATCATGGATTACATTTTTAAAAAAAGGAATTCAATTTTATTTCTGTGGAGAATATTGTAGATAGATATTTGACGATGTTTGGAATCATGAATTACATTTTTAAAAAACGAAATTCAATATAATTTTTGTAGAGAATATTGTAGATAGATATTTGACGTTGTATGGAATCATGGATTACATTTTTAAAAAACGAAATTCAATTTCATATTTGAAACAATATTTTTCGCCGGTTGCCATCAGTGGTTAAGCCCCATCAGTATCGTCAAACTTGCAACCATGGATAGGGTAACTTTTTTTGGGAAAGCTCCTCGATAGGGTTGGCGAAACATTCACCCTAAAGACTGAAACCCGTACAAACATCATAGTGTAGACATAAAAATGTTATGAAAATAATGTTGTGTAGACATTAATAGAGCATGCAATCGATGCCTATATCGATAATTATATTCAAGTTCTGGTTAACAATCTTCCTTCCTCTCTCTTCCGTTGTTGTAATGAGGTTGAAAAACGAAGGGAATCAATTCTCAGAAAGGGGAAGGAAGGATCCAGCATGAGGTATTTTAATGCTCGTACTCTGGACAAAGCCACGAAACTCATCCCGACTGCGAATTCCTTTGTTCCCAGACTCACCACGGCTGCATCCAAAGTCATTCCCTGGCACTTATGAATGGTAACTGACCAGGCTAACTGCAGAGGGAACTGTATACGAGTGCATTTTATTTTTTTATCATTCCAAGCTCTTGATACGGGGCATATCGGGAAGACTTTGGGTTGGTGAAATGAAGGGCCTTGATATTTATCGAACTCTACTAACACGCAAAGAGGTTGGTCATGAGGTGGTTTAGTATCAGGAGAGTAAATTATATCCAAAACAGTTCCAGTGGCTCCGTTAACGAGACCTCGAGCTGTCCACAAATTGGATCTTAGCATAACTCGACAACCAGGAGCAAGATAAATAACAGGTTGCAGCCCTTGTGCATTGTCTTCTGTGCCAAGAGCAGCGGTAGGACAGTTATGTTTTGCGGATATTTTGCTACGGGGTGATCCAAATATATTAATTTATCCATGTTGTGAGATTGGACAATGTCTTTAGTAGGACCAAGGTAAAGAGCGGATTTGAAAGGTAACTGTTCCTCCAAGGTGAGTGAGGACTTGAACCTTGTTTGAAGAACGTTCCAATCATCAATTGTCGCACATCCGTCACTCAGTCTTGACAATAACTCTCTGAATATTTTCTGTTCAGGACTATCCCCTGCTTGCCTATGTATAATAGAAAGAATTATACAATTGTTGAAAGAACGATAAGCAAGTAAACCTTCATTGGACAGGCCGAAGTTGGATTGTTTGTCGCTATAAAGAGCACGGTCACAAACAGGTGGAAGTTGTTTTATGTCTCCAAAAAGATATATATAAAGATTGCCAAATGGGAAAACAGCGCTGTTTGGTTTTGCTTGCCGACATCTTTTATCAATCATAGCCAATAATGTACATCCAATCATGCTGTACTCATCTATTAGAAGAAAGTTGATATTTTTCATGGTTAACTGGAATGTTCTCTCAGCTTTGCCTGTCAAATCAACAAACTTTGACGAATTTGTCGTAATATGGAGTGTCGAATGTATAGTGGAGCCATTAATATTAAATGCGGCTACCCCCGTAGGTGCAAGTAACAAATAACTGTTATCTCCTAGCTCTTCCCTCAATCGTCGAGTCATAGCCTTAATAATTGTGCTCTTGCCTGTTCCAGCTGTTCCCTGAACAATTAACCGCCTGACAGGTTCAGGTACTAAATCATCGACGTTATTTTTGATGTAGGAGATTTGATTATTAAGAAGTTGTAGGATTTTCTGTTGTTCTTCACTATATGTCATTGCTTGATATACTTCGTCTTCTACTTCCATTTCAATTGCTTGTACGTCTTTGAGAAAATGATTAGCTGTATCAATATTGGGATATTTATGGTAAGATTCATTCCAAGGAAACATGGTGTCAAACTCCCTTGTCCCCATTTCGGCTCGAATTACTTGAGCGTTTGGACCCATGGCAGCCAAAGTCATCCACTCTTCCTGGTGCCTTTCCGGTTCCACCTGCTGCTGATCGTCCGCTTCATAATCATCGTCACTTGTTGCCATTGCTAAAGATTCCTCGTCATTTGTCAAGCCAAGCCGTCTATACAGATCGCCCAAGGTTCTTCAAGAGGATTAATTAGGTTGAAATCATTCCACACAGAATGCAATAATACTTGTTGTCTAAAATACATTTCGTTTTTATCGTTATCATCAGTAAGTTTCAGCCGTGGAAATACTCGAACAACAGCGTCTTTTCTGCGACAAGTCCATCGGTTTCTACTCCAATAATATTTAGATGCAGCTTGGTGTAAGGTTAAGTGGGACATGTTTTCAGGGCGAACAGGGTATTTTGCAAGAAAGCTATTGTCAGAATCAGCTTCCTCCACGGGTGGCCCTGCGAGTAGTGGAACCCATGTTTCACCACCAACATGAAGGGTAACAAAAGCTCTTGTGGAATGAAATAGTGGATAGCCCATTAAGATGTGACAACATTCTTGCGCTGAAATATCGCGTTCGGCAAGAGATTGAATGATTAACTTTTGTATCGCAAGCTTAGCTGAATCATGGGCAGTTACATCATTAGCTAGAATATTCGATAATAGATCTTTGAATGAAGTAGATTGGGGCTCACTCTTCGCTGCATATTTGGCAATATAATTGAGGACAGCGTCTTTAGAAACAACAGCTTGAACATCAATGTTTGCTCTCCATGATTGAATGATAAATTGGTTGTAACGATTTATTACTGGATCATTCCGTTCGGTCTGTAACGAAATATTATCTTCGTTCTCTCTCCTCACAAATTTTGTTTTTTCACACAAATCGAAAGGAAATTTGAAACGGCAATTCAACACTCTGGAATTCTTTTTTCTCCGAAGACAATATCTTTCACTACAACGCGTGTGTCTCTGTACTTTATTGATAAGATGTGTCAGGTCTGCCTCTTGATTGTCAACATCACTCATCCGTATCTGACAAGGATGAGTGACTGGAGGAGGGTCATTGAGTCCAGGATTCACCGTTGAGACCAGAGAATGGTAATATTGTAAAACGTCATCAATGCCTTGTACATCATCAAAGTCTAAATTGTCCACATCGGGTGCCCCATCCAACCATAATAGTCCATGTATATGACTGCTCCCACGATGCTGCCACTCGTACCGATACCAGAAATCTTTGACATTGAATCTCATAGAAAGAATATTTTTAACATAAAAAGAAGCCCTTTCTTGAAAAAACCATGAAACAATGAGAGGATTTTCACATAGTAAATTTCGACGACGAGATGTAGCTATGTTGGGATCCATATCCTCGAAGTTTTCCCCCGGAGCAAGCAAATCATATAATTCAGGCCAATGAAGGTCAGCAGCACTTAGTGTGAAGAAAAGTGTGGGAGTACCCAGAGATTCAACCATATCTTTCAATTCACCACAACGTTTAAACCAGTAAGATTTTGTTATACGAAGAGAAGATGCGAAAAACATGACTTTATTTGCCAAAAGTGGACTTGTTTCTAATAATTGTTTCAACTGACCAGCAGTTTTACCATTAAGATCTGTTTTCTTCACCAAAATATTACCTTGACTAATTGCATTCCAACGCAAAATTGAATTGAGAGCAAAGAAACGAAAACGATTATCATTAGCAAATCTCCCATCTTTGAAGCGCATTAAAAATTGGAAGTATTGTGATGGTTTAACTTGATTCAATCTTGATGAATCTCTCAAATCACAGAATCCAGTTGGAAAGAGAGTAGGAAAAGCTTGTGCGATGTAACCTTCTGTATTGAACTCATTTATGGGGTTATTGATTATTTCCGGCCAAGGTACGGTATTAGATTGTAAAGCAACATCTATTCTCTCCCTATGATTAAGTGGAATCAGCTGAGGGACATTATTGTGTTCGAGAATGTCGTCGTCGATTGTATTTTCATTGTCCGCAATCTCCATGTATTCAAGATCACCATATACATTTCCATCTTCAGGAAGACTCAGTAAAACATCATCAAGGATATCAATATCTTGATAAAAACGGTTATTAGATTTAAGCCATAAAAGTGCATTTCTTAGACGAGTAGATGAAACATTGAAGTCAGCAATGTTGTCGTTATTGGACGAGATACGACGTACTACAATGACAGAATTAAGGTTATTCAAAGTGTGAGGCAACTGTTTAGCAAACTTTTCAACATTTTGAGGGAAATTTATAACATTGCCACTGTATTTAAATTGTTGACCTTGAACTCTGTAAACAGATACGACGGGGTGAATTCGAGCAATTAATAATGTTTCTATCATAGATAGACAAGACAGTTGTTCGGGAACGACGCCAGGATCCATGTAATTTGCAGCAGTAAATTTTCCTGGAGACTTTCTACATGTATTACATACACCACGACAAAGTTTTAGGCCTGGAAACCTGGCTTGACAGGAATCACAAGAAGCCCATTTCAAATCAGTCATGTGCTTTTCGAACTGTCGTCGAAGTCGTTCATCATCATTTATGGTATTTTGGTTGATTATATTACGTGGAGCAAGGCGCTCCAAATCAGGCTCCGCTCGTTGGATCGTCCGAGCCTCAGCAACTCGTTCTCGGCTGAGTACACGTCTTGATTCAGTTTGTTCAGGAGATTCATTTATTATTGATTGAGACACTCGCTCCAAGCTGAGTTGACGTCTTGCTACCGTTTGTTCAGGAGATTCATTTATTATTGATTGAGACACTCGCTCCAAGCTGAGTTGACGTCTTGCTACCGTTTGTTCAGGAGATTCATTTATTATTGATTGAGACACTCGCTCCAAGCTTAGTTGACGTCTTGCTACCGTTTGTTCAGGAGATTCATTTATTATTGATTGAGACACTCGCTCCAAGCTGAGTTGACGTCTTGCTACCGTTTGTTCAGGAGATTCATTTATTATTGATTGAGTCACTCGCTCCAAGCTGAGTTGACGTCTTGCTACCGTTTGTTCAGGAGATTCATTTATTATTGATTGAGTCACTCGCTCCAAGCTGAGTTGACGTCTTGCTACCGTTTGTTCAGGAGATTCATTTATTATTGATTGAGACACTCGCTGTAGACTGAGTTGACGTCTCGCTACCGTTTGTTCAGGAGATTCATTGATTAAGGTTTGAGTTATACGCTCGAGGCTGAGTTGACGTCTTGCAACAGTTTGCTCTTGTGATTCATGTATGCGGATTTGAGACACTCGCTGTAGACTGAGCTGACGTCTTGCAACAGTTTGCTCCTGAGATTCATTTGTTATTGATTGGGACACTCGCTCCAAGCTGAGTTGACGTCTTGTATCACTTTGCTCCTGTGATTCATTAATTATTGATTGAGACACTCGCTGTAGACTGAGCTGACGTCTAGCATGTGATTGCTCGGGTGTTTCAATTAATAAAGAAACTCTCACCCTATCTAAACTTTCACGTCGACGTTTTAATGTTTGTTCTTGAGTTTCATTCTCTCGTTGGTCATGGACGCGTTTCCTTGCTGCAGTCGCTTTGATTTTGGCAGATTTTCTTCCCATGTTAGGCATTTTGAAATTATTGATGAAGTTTTGAAGATGAGATTGTAGGATTATTCAGTTACTTTCTTGATTGAAATATATAACTTTCATTTATTTTCTACATCAAACAATTATTAGATAGACGTCTCCAATTCATATGTCTGAAATTATGTTGACATTTGTGAATTAAAAACAGCATGTTTTATTTCTTCCTCAGTATTCAAATTATCGATATTTGATTCAATTTATTCCTTCAAATTATTATTTATCGTGGATAATAATTGTCAGACAGATGCCTCATCACATAATATGTGTGCAATTATGTAGATAGAAATACAGCAATATTTTCTTTCCAGAATGAAATTGAAATCGAATATTTTGTAACACAATTTATCACTTCAAATTATTTTTTATCGTGAATAAATTATTTTTTATCGTGGATAATAATTGTCAGACAGATGCCTCATTACATAATATGTGTGCAATTATGTAGATATAAATACAGCAATATTTTCTTTCCAATATGAATTGAAATCGATGATTATGTAATACAATTTATCACTTTGAATTATTTTTTATCGTGAATAAATTATTTTTTATCGTGGATAGTAATTGTCAGACAGATGCCTCATTACATAATATGTGTGCAATTATGTAGATAGAAATACAGCAATATTTTCTTTCCAATATGAAATTGAAATCGATGATTATGTAATACAATTTATCACTTTGAATTATTTTTTATCGTGAATAAATTATTTTTTATCGTGGATAATAATTGTCAGACAGATGCCTCATTACATAATATGTGTGCAATTATGTAGATAGAAATACAGCAATATTTTCTTTCCAATATGAAATTGAAATCGATGATTATGTAATACAATTTATCACTTTGAATTATTTTTTATCGTGAATAAATTATTTTTTATCGTGGATAATAATTGTCAGACAGATGCCTCATTACATAATATGTGTGCAATTATGTAGATAGAAATACAGCAATATTTTCTTTCCAATATGAAATTGAAATCGATGATTATGTAATACAATTTATCACTTTGAATTATTTTTTATCGTGAATAAATTATTTTTTATCGTGGATAATAATTGTCAGACAGATGCCTCATTACATGATATGTGTGCAATTATGTAGATAGAAATACAGCAATATTTTCTTTCCAATATGAAATTGAAATCGATGATTATGTAACACAATTTATCACTTCAAATTCTTTTTGATAGTGAATAAATTATTTTTTATCGTGGATAATAATTGTCAGACAGATGCCTCATTACATAATATGTGTGCAATTATGTAGATAGAAATACAGCAATATTTTCTTTCCAATATGAAATTGAAATCGAATATTTTGTAACACAATTTATCACTTCAAATTATTTTTTATCGTGAATAAATTATTTTTTATCGTGGATAATAATTGTCAGACAGATGCCTCATTACATAATATGTGTGCAATTATGTAGATAGAAATACAGCAATATTTTCTTTCCAATATGAAATTGAAATCGATGATTATGTAACACAATTTATCACTTCAAATTATTTTTTATCGTGAATAAATTATTTTTTATCGTGGATAATAATTGTCAGACAGATGCCTCATTACATAATATGTGTGCAATTATGTAGATAGAAATACAGCAATATTTTCTTTCCAATATGAAATTGAAATCGATGATTATGTAACACAATTTATCACTTCAAATTCTTTTTGATAGTGAATAAATTATTTTTTATCGTGGATAATAATTGTCAGACAGATGCCTCATTACATAATATGCGTGCAATTATGTAGATAGAAATACAGCAATATTTTCTCTCCAATATGAATTGAAATCGATGATTATGTAACACAATTTATCACTTCAAATTATTTTTTATCGTGAATAAATTATTTTTTATCGTGGATAATAATTGTCAGACAGATGCTTCATCACATAATATGTGTGCAATTATGTAGATAGAAATACAGCAATATTTTCTTTCCAGAATGAAATTGAAATCGAATATTTTGTAACACAATTTATCACTTCAAATTATTTTTTATCGTGAATAAATTATTTTTTATCGTGGATAATAATTGTCAGACAGATGCCTCATTACATAATATGTGTGCAATTATGTAGATAGAAATACAGCAATATTTTCTTTCCAGAATGAAATTGAAATCGAATATTTTGTAACACAATTTATCACTTCAATTATTTTTTATCGTGAATAAATTATTTTTTATCGTGGATAATAATTGTCAGACAGATGCTTCATCACATAATATGCGTGCAATTATGTAGATAGAAATACAGCAATATTTTCTTTCCAGAATGAAATTGAAATCGAATATTTTGTAACACAATTTATCACTTCAAATTATTTTTTATCGTGAATAAATTATTTTTCATCGTGGATAATAATTGTCAGACAGATGCCTCATCACATAATATGTGTGCAATTATGTAGATAGAAATACAGCAATATTTTCTTTCCAGAATGAAATTGAAATCGAATATTTTGTAACACAATTTATCACTTCAAATTATTTTTTATCGTGAATAAATTATTTTTTATCGTGGATAATAATTGTCAGACAGATGCCTCATCACATAATATGTGTGCAATTATGTAGATAGAAATACAGCAATATTTTCTTTCCAGAATGAAATTGAAATCGAATATTTTGTAACACAATTTATCACTTCAAATTATTTTTTATCGTGAATAAATTATTTTTTATCGTGGATAATAATTGTCAGACAGATGCCTCATTACATAATATGTGTGCAATTATGTAGATAGAAATACAGCAATATTTTCTTTCCAATATGAAATTGAAATCGATGATTATGTAATACAATTTATCACTTTGAATTATTTTTTATCGTGAATAAATTATTTTTTATCGTGGATAATAATTGTCAGACAGATGCCTCATTACATAATATGTGTGCAATTATGTAGATAGAAATACAGCAATATTTTCTTTCCAGAATGAAATTGAAATCGAATATTTTGTAACACAATTTATCACTTCAAATTATTTTTTATCGTGAATAAATTATTTTTTATCGTGGATAATAATTGTCAGACAGATGCCTCATTACATAATATGCGTGCAATTATGTAGATAGAAATACAGCAATATTTTCTTTCCAATATGAAATTGAAATCGATGATTATGTAACACAATTTATCACTTCAAATTATTTTTTATCGTGAATAAATTATTTTTTATCGTGGATAATAATTGTCAGACAGATGCCTCATTACATAATATGCGTGCAATTATGTAAATGGAAATACAGCAATATTTCCTCTCCTCAATATAATTGAAATCGAAGATTTTCTAATACAATTTATCACTTTGAATTATTTTTTATAGTGAATAAATTATTTTTTATCGTGGATAATAATTGTCAGACAGATGCCTCATTTCATAATATGTGTGCAATTATGTAGATAGAAATACAGCAATATTTCTTTTCCTCAATAAAATTGAAATTGAAATGAAATTTACCTTCATTTCAGTTGTGTGATTTCATTTCGACAGATGTAGGTGAAAATAAAGCTCATTCTCTCACTTTGACAATTATCTGATCAATATAATCATTTCAAACTCGAGAAATTATATCCAGATGCCAATATGCAAAATATAGAATAATTTTTTAATATCACTTGAGTAGATAAGTACGTCTTTACTGCATACTTTTGAAATCAAAGTGTGGATTTATATTGTAATAATGGATCCTTCTGACTTTTTGTTCTGTTTGTTGAGTTGTAATAGAATCCGTCAAGCCGTGAAAAATAAGCCCTGTAAATCTTTGAAAGGTTTGTGTGCCGTGGATGTTAACAACAGAGCTTAGTTTCGTGATTTTAATATCTTTGGTATGTAATGACAGCTATACACCTTGGGATCCAAACATTCATGTCACTGTCCTTCTTTTTCAGTCATCACTCATTTCAATTAATTCATTCAATGATAATAAAGAAGGCCTTGTTTTAATCGTTCTTGACTAATTGGTGACACTTGTTGCTTGGATTTAAATGGTTTTCTTAATAGCTTTGAATGATGCACAAAATGTCATTATATAATTTTTTTTATCTAAACGACTGATTGGATTCCAGTGAAAGTTTGGAATCATGTGTATCATTATTATATTGAAATTCGGTGAAAATTTTAATTTTTTTGAAGGACATTTTTGTACGAAATTTTTCTCCGGCTTATTCTTATGGGTAATGTGAAAAATGGAAAATTAGTTTTCTCAGAAGTGGTGCAATCGATTGCGCATAAAAATCAATGAGATTCAATCCAGATGATGACACTTGGGCTTGCCAAGTTTCAATTGAATTTGAATTTTCGTTTGACCTGTAGAGCGCGAAAAAAAAAAAAAACAAAAAAAAACATGTACATTTTTTTTTGGGTCAAGTGTTAATTGAGTCTTCGCTTCGCTCATCCAATTATATCAGTGTTACATAAATGACACGCAGCTCCGACTGGGGTAAGATCAGGTTAGGTGGTGATACATTTACATGAATCTAAATAGATTATGCAATTTTAATTCGACTTGAAATGCAAATACATACACATATTAATACACTTTTCTTCCAACAGAAACTCGAAAAAAAGAAAGTTAATATTAATAAGATGAGGCCTAAAAAATTCATTATTGCTATTTGGTATTTATTGGGTTACATACAGGTATTCCGGTAACTTGGTGATATAATAGAAGTAACTTGGTGATAGTATATTCTTTTTTTCTTCTTTATTGTCATGAAATGATGTTGCTTAAAATATACAGCTTACAATGAAGAGACTCATTATACAATGATACAATAATAACGGTCATGGGGCATTAAGAAATTAAGATAATTTTACATTGAAATTAAACATGTTTAATCGGATGTCTCGCAATCTCTGCACATGAAGTACAGCTCGTATAACACGTTCTGGCAATTGCAGTGAAAACATACGATGCACATCGTACACTGAATCCATTTGGCACCGTTGCCATTAGTAACGTCCTCGTTGTAACTGTTACCGCATGAACCGCAGAACCAATCAACAGATTTTTCAGATGAGGCCGTCTTCTTCACAGACAGTTTTTGTTTCGGCGACAGTTTTTCCCTTGGCGACAGATTTGGTAGGCCTATAAGGCTTTGTTGACACTTGAAAGTAGTAGGCCTATCTCCCGGAGAAATTACTTTTTGCCGACGGGTTACGTTTTGCCGGCCCACGAACTTTCCTACAAACTGGAATACGAAGAATGTCGTCGATGTTCGCAACGGTAGGTGTATGATCGTCTGGATCATCTAGGCCAACATTGTTCACCACCGTGTTCAACACATGAGTGAATTATGTTTCAAGTATTCATTCGCTAAAACATCAGGAATGGCCTGAAATTGAAAGCGGGCAAGACAAGTATAATTTACAAGTGCACGACTTCACATGTTTCAAAATTGGACACATCCCCAGTGGACCTCATCTTTCAAATTTTATAAATATTCCAATGCGCAAAGTTCAAATCAAGTATAGTTTATGCATGCATTAGGGCTGTTTGAACTAATGTTTGATTAGAGTGGGGCCTAATAGGATAACATTGCATAAATATTATTATTCGAAAAATATCAATTGGGGCAGCCAATGTCTGCAATGTCAGGAAAACAAATAGGTAAGCAGGGTATAAAGAGTAATTGACCTTCAGTTCTTTGTCGTCAGCAACCTCTTCTGGGTCATCTTCATCCGATGAATTTTCGCTTCTCTTTCTACTTTCAATTTTTGTGGCGTCCACCCAGCAAACACATAACGCGAAATTGGCGACAGAGCATCAATGTCTTTCCCAAGAAGACGTCGGTGGAGCAGCAACAGGGCCTGGTGATGGAACGGTAACAATATGTCCTCTTCCATCCTGCCGGTTCAGTATCGCTCCGCTGACGTCCTCCGCCAAACATACGTTTAACAAGGGTGAGCGCGCTCACCCCTTGGACACCCTTATATAGAAAAGAACCTTAAGTGATTGCTTCTATTGACAGAAAACCTTAAATAGATTCTTCTGTGTAAATAAATTCTCAAATTGATTGTTTCTATTGACAGAAATCTTAAATACATTGCTTATATTTACAAAAAACTTACATGGTTTCTTCTAATGACAGAAAATAATGAATTAATTAAATTCCATCAACAACAGAATATAGTTCCTTTAGTATTTTGCTTATAGGCCTAATAATCTGAAACTTTTATTAAATGCTTCTTTTTCATGTTGCTTGACCTCACCAACAGCTAGGTTATAGAGGGTACAAATAAGCAGATGATAAAGAAACGGTGATGTGATGATAGATGAAAGGACATTTTAAAAACCCCAATCTTACGCAGATTTGAAACCTGCGGCCCTGGAACCAGAAGCAGATACGCTACCTCTAGACCTTGAATGTGTATATATATATATATATATATTATATATATATATATATATATATATATATATATATATATATATATAATATATATATATATATATATATATTATATATATATATATATATATATATATATATATATACATATTGCTTCTAGTGGGTATAGCGTCATAGACAAACTATAAATATAGAATGAAATGGTAAGTTGTTTACTGTAATAAAAAACTGGCATACTGTTACTGGAATAGTGGAATAAAACATTGTATTGATCTCTTCTATTTACAAAACCTAAAAAAAAAAGTTTAATAGCAATATTTGTATGCATAGTGGTCTCATTTTTGTGTACCACATATTGTGTTCATATAGTCAGCATGCATATTATTTTCAAGACATGTACAAATGGCCTAAAGTCCATTCATATAAAGCGCGTTAATGATGCAACGATTCAACTTGAAACACACGATACACAAAATTACCAAACTCCGCAATTTTATTATTTAGATCCTATTTTGGCTGACTGATTTCACATTATACAAGGATTATATTTATTTATTATTATTGGATGAGCGAAGCGAAGATCAATTCACTGACCCGAAAAAAAATGTACATGTTTTTTTTTCTTTTGTTCTCGCTCTACAGGTCAGCCGAAAATTCAAATTCGATTGAACTGGCATTCCCATGTGTCATCATCTGGATTGAATCCCATTGTTTTTATACGCAATCGGTTGCACCCCATTCTGAGAAAACTAATTCTCCATTTCCAATTAACCTATAAGAATAAGCCAGAGAAGAATTTTCATAAAAAAAATGTCCTTCAAAAAATTTCAACTTTTCACCAAATTTCAATATAATAATGATCCATAATATAATATATATAAATATATATAATAATATATATATAATCTACTATATATATATATATATTTTTATAATATTATATATATATATTTTTATATATTCAGGGTTCCCTTTAAAATTCAACAGGTTCTTAAATATATTCTTTCAAATATATATAAAAAATTATATATAATATTATTATATATATATTATAAAATTTTTAATATTATAATATAATTTTTATAAATTATTTATATATATTTTAAAAAAAATATATATATATTTTTATATATATAATATATATATTTTATCTATAAAATATATTATATATATATATCTTATATAAAATACAAATTATTATATATAAAATAAAATATAAAATATATATATATATAAAAAATAATAAATTATATATAAATTAAATATAAAAATATATATATATAAATATATATATAAAATATATATAAATAATCATAAAATATATATTTTATCTTATATTATATCTTTTTTATAAAATAGAATATATATATATATTATAATTTTATATTATATTTATATTTTAAAAATATATATATATAATAAAATATATATTATTAAAATTATAATATATATATATTTTATTTTATATAGATATATATATATTTTATTATAGATATATTAATATATTAAAATTTTATATATTTTATATTTTATATATATATATTTATTTATATAATTAAATAAAATAATATATATATAATTTTTTAAATATAAATAATAATATTAAATATATATATAAAATTATATATTAATTTTAAATATTAATATTATAATTTTATATAATATTAATATATATATTGGGGGTTTTGGCAAAAAAAGGGCATTTTTTTTTTTTTTTTTTCTGGGTTTAAAATTTTTTACCAAAAATTTAACTTTAAATTTAAAAAAATTTAACCCCAAAAAAATTTAATATATATAAATATATAAAATATATATTTTAATTATATATTTATAAATATTTATATATATATATATCTATATATTAAAAAATAATATATATATATTAATTTTATTATTATTATATATTATATATATATATATAGTATTTTAATATATTTAAAATTTTATATATATATATTAATATAAAAGATAAATAATATATATTAAAATATATTATAACATAATATCTAATATATATATTTAAAATATATATATAAATATATAGAAAAAAATATATATATATATTAAAAATATATAATATATATATTATAAATATATATATATATATTTAAATTAATTTTATATATATATATATAAATATAATTTTAATATAAAATATATATAATATAATTATATTATAATTAAAATATATATTATAATTAATATATAATTTTTTTATAACTAAAATTTTATTAAAATTTTTTTTTTAAATTTTAAAATTGAAAAAAATAATTTAAATTTTTTAATTTTTTTTTAAGAATTTTTTTTTTTTTAAAAAAAAAAAAAAAAAACTAATTTTTTTTTATTTTAGAAAAAAACAATCATTATATCAAAAAAAAAAAAAAAAAAAAAGAAAAAAATCAAAAAAATTTTCAAAAAATTTAAAAAGGGTTCCAAAAAAAAAAAAAAGAAAAAAATGATCGAGCCGGGGGTGGGGGGAAAAAAAAA
>OU015467.1:4067097-4106711 GCA_907164805.1 Brachyptera putata
CGTCCACAGGCCGTTCGAGCAAGGGAAGCAGGTCAGTCAGTCTCAATACGACAAAACCGAGCAATTGTAAACGGTAAATCACTTTCACTAGAAGAGTTTGGAAAAAACATGAAGACCAGTATAGTTGATACAAATGACGACAAGATCAATAGGAGTACACCAAATGAAGTGAGGCCCACATCTATCATAGACCAATGAGAAGGGCTACCCTTGGCCTATGCATCTACCTCGAAATGTCATGATGTTCTAACGGATGATTCTGTATTTGACTCCAATTTGGAAATGCATCAGTACGAGCCAAATAAGAAAACGTCGCCCCTGTCATCAAGAAGAACTAATAACAAAGATTGCTTTCGAACAGTGACACTGACACTGGAACTTCTTCCATTCGTTTTTTTCGAGGACCAGGACCTAGGGGACAAGAAGACACTCTGGCAGTTTTGATTCAATATGCAATCACTAAATAACAGTACTAAATAAACTGACGTAGAACTATTTCTGAACGATTTTGAAGTGAGTGAGAGACCAAAAATATTATGTTTTACGGAACATTGGTTTTAATCTAAAGAAGAATACCAAGCATATCCCTTCAAGAATTATATCAACATATCATCATATTATAGAAACACCCTAACACACGGTGGTGTGTGCATTTATGTTAGAGAAAATATTGCAAGCAAAAAATATTCTAAAATAGACAAACTTAGCGTAGACAAAAACTTTGAATGTACCGCCAAGAAGTACAAGTCGACAGCCAAATGAAAGTACTGGTTGTTTCTCTATACAGATCTCCAGATGGAGACCTTGACGTATTTTTTTTCCAAAGTCCAAGTGTAGAGTCAGCTAAACGAGGACACAGCCAAGTACGCGCATGCGCGAGATGATGCGTATTGGTAACCAATTAGCGACGAGGCCTGAAGGACAAGTAGAGTAGGGATTCGACCACGGGAAGGCGAACATCTGAGATGCAAGCAGAGGAGAGGTCAAGACGTGGAGCGCAAGGTGGCGGCCCGTACGAAAACATCAACGACGGAAATCAACATCGTCTCCGTCGAGCCGTCCGCTTGTCTCTCACCACAACAACGCTCACGGTAGGAGGGGATAATAATTGAGGGAGGAAGTTATTTAACTTCACCGTGGGGTGGGTTCTAAACCTCCAAGGTTCCACCCTTCATTGACTGTCAACATCTTGTACTTAACTGTAAAGTGAATCTGTACACATTAAAAAGTATGGTGAACTCTATGTCAAACAATTGTGTACCGTATGTTAGAGAAGTCTGGTCCCAACGGTCTTTTAAGCTACACCCAATCCGAGCTGAAAAGCAAGACCGTGACTTTTTTTTCTACTCACCCCCGTCCCTCAGGCCTCGTCGCTAATTAGTTACCAATACGCATCTCGCGCATGCGCGTACTTGGCTATGTCCTCGTTTAGCTGACTCTACACTCGGACTTTGGAAAACACGATGCCTTGTCATCGTGACAATACTAGGTCACAACAAAAGTATACATTTTAAAATGAAATAAATTGAACTTCAGGATTACTTGATACATAATACTATCACTATCATTATTATTACTGTTAACTATTAATATATTTACTCATTATCATATGATGTTATAAGCCACATGTATAAGTTAGTAGATGGTAATTGTAAACTGTTAACCATTCCGATTTCCTCGGAAGAGGGTTGAAGGAATAATTGAATAAATAAATAAATAACAGAAGGTCCAATGAGCATAGAACTAACTCATTTGAAACTTCCGCAAAAAGGACCAAGTAGAAATGCTGTACAACATTGCACTACCGATAAGGAATGGGTTCGAAAAAACAATTCGATCATCGAGGTAATCAATGATGATACCATGTGTTTGGGCCGAGCCATAGCGGTATCAATTGCTGTTCTAGGAGAAAATTCTAACGAAAATAAATACATAAAACAAGGTCGGGAGCATCAGCTGGTAAAAGCTGAATTAAATTGTACCCAGGCCAAAGTTGATCTAAGCCTGGCTGGAAGCGGCGTTGAAGAAATAAAAAAAATCCAAGATTTTTTTCTGACTACATTTCTGTTTTCACCGTCAGGAGAGGTAGAGATGTATTGTTTGAAGGTCCTGATGGAACAGCTCTTCATGCACGCAAATATATTGATCTTATTTTCCACGATCAACATTACCATGTCATTACTTCGGTTACTGGAGCGTTTGATTCCAACTATTATTGTCGACCCTGCAGAACCCCATAAAAGTTCAGAGGTGCTCATAAATGTAATACAAACTGTCCACGATGTCTTGGTGATGGAATATGTGAAAGTAAAAACAGTCATGCTGTTAAATGTGATACATGGTTACGAATATTTAAGAGTCTCGATTGCTTTCTGACCCATCTGAAACTAAAATTTACTAACAATAGATCAGTTTGTGAAGTTTTGCGCATCTGTGACGTTTGTCATTGTTTCTATAATTCAAGAGATAGTGATGAACACTGTTGCACAGAAAAATATTGCAATGTGTGTGCAAAATTTTGTGATGTGAATCACCAGTGCTATATGAGAAAATTGAAACCTAGAAGAATTCCTTCAAACAAAAATATCGTTTTTACATTTTTCGACATCGAATCAACACAACACCGCTCTCTGCCAAACAAACCTAATTTGGAAAACAACAAGAACCAAATTTACTAGTTATGCAGCAAGTGTGTTTGCAATGTGTTGACCAACTATCTAACTCACTATTTTGCTCATTTTGCTCGCCTGGTGAATCGAAATTATAAGTATTTGAAGGGCCAGTGCCTCTTACAGGGTTTTTCGAACACGTAAGAAAGTATCCTTGTAATGCAAGAGAAAACATATTAATTGCGCATAATATGGAAAGTTATGATGGAAACTTTGTAGTACGCCACATGACGGAAAATCTGAATTGGAATCTGTCGATTATAATGAATGGTGCAAAGATCATGATGATATCTCAGGATGAAATAACTGTTAAGGACTCTCTTAACTTTTTCCCATTTCCACTCAGTAAGCTGCCCAAGGCATTCAACTTGGAAGAACAGAAAGGGTATTTCCCTCATTTTCATAACCACCCTGATCATTACGACTACGTAGGAGAATAACTGCACCTAGGTTTTACGGTTGCGATTCAATAAGCGAGAAAGACCGAGCCACATTCATGGCGTGGCAAACCGGTGAAACTGAAAGAAAGTGTGTTCTTTATTTTAAAAAGGAACTTCGAGATTATTTTATGAAAGATGTTAAAATTTTGCTTGAATCATGTGTATCGTTCAGAAAAGAATTCATAGCTGAAAATCATATCGACCCATTTTGGCAGGCTGTAACCATTACTGGAGCTTGTATGCAAGTCTTTCAGCACATTTTTTAAAAACCAAACACCATAGCTATCATACCTACCGGTGGTTATCGTATGAAAGATACAGACTCTTATATTGCAATCCAATGGTTAGAGTGACTAGCCCACCAAAAAGGCATTTCAATACGTCACGCTCGAAACGAAGGGGAGCAGAGAGTACTGGGACATAAAGTTGACGGCAATCAGGTTGTCGCAGATGGTCCTGACAACGTTTACCAGTTCCAAAGATGTTATTTTCACGGATGTACAAAGTGCTTTAAAAACAAGCAGAGTACATTAAGCAAAAATTGTGAAAATGAGACAATGGAGTCTAGGTTTGAAACTTCAGAGCGCCGTACGAGCATACTTAGAGATGGCGGATATAACGTTATAGAAATTTCGGAGTGTGATTTCAAAGCATTAATCAAACGAACACTTGACCCGAACGAATTTTTGAAAGATTACACGGCGAAACATGTCTGCTTCTGTTTCCACTCTGTCGAACACGTGCAGATTCTTTATACCAAGACAAGTGTCCACATACCACCAAAAAAGAAAGAGAACTTACAGGCACATGGGTAGACGCAGAAGTCCGTAGAGCTACTGAGAAAGGGTACAGAATCACAAACGTGTATGAGATTTGGCAGTACTAGACGACCAAGTTTACAAATTAGGGCGGTCTGTTGATACATTGGGCCTATATAAATGAATTTCTTAAAATAAAAGTAGAGGCAAGTGATTGGCCAGCGTGGTGTGAGAACAATGAACATAAAACAAAATACGAAAAAAATTTTAGAAAAAATGAGGAAGTGCAGCTGAAGCCATAAAAAATAGGCCAAATCCTGGGCTACGTTCGTTATCTCAGCTTATGCTCAACTGCTTTTGGGGACAATTCGGCCAAAGATCAGATCTTACACAACATGCTATCGTCGACACTTACGAAAAATCGGTCGAAATAGCAACAGATCCTAATATTGAGTTATTGACGTGCGATTCTCTTGGTGAAGATAAATTATTATGTTCATGGAAAACAAACGAGAACGGGATAGTCCCATCACCTCGTTCCAGTGTCATAATAGCTGCGTTCACAACTGCGTTAGCTAGACTTAAACTATACTCTTATTTAGAAACCCTGCAGGAAGATGTGTTATATTTCGATACCGTTTCAGTGGTTCATGTTGATAGACCTGGAGGCCCCACTATCGAGACGGGTGATTTCTTGGGTGATATGACGGACGAGTTGATGGAGTACGGCCAAAATTCTCATATCTCAGAGTTCGTATCGGGAGGACCAAAAATATAAAGTTTTATGCGGTGGGGACCCTAATAAGGAAAAAGTTGTGTGTAAAGTTCGTGGAATTGGCTTCTGCACTGCCAATAGCTCTCACTCGCTGCGCTAGCGCTGTACCGCCAAAGTCCACAGTTAAGATGGCCGCATAGCACGTCAAATAATAGGTGTTTGTTGTGTATACTGCTGTATTTATATTATTATTGTTGAAATGCCTAATTGCTGCGTTTATGGGTGCGAGAATAAAGGAGGGCATAGTTTTCCCAAGAGTGCAAAGGTGAAGAAAGCGTGGTTCAATGCTGTTAGGAGGAAGAATTGGGCTCCAACCAAAACAATCACTGTTTGCTATGAACACTTTCTGACGTCGGATTACATACAGGAAAGTGCAGTAGGAGGTAGGTGTCAAATTATCGTATTACTTATATTGTATGAATGAAACAGTTCATGACGTCTTATTTGCTAGACGTTGTCATGGGCATATGTTTTGGTCCCAAGGCATAATCAATTTATAGGGCCTATGTTAGGCCTGGCCATTGAGATTGTAGTGGCCTAGCCTACTTTTGTGGGTTATGTAGACCCTCAGTCCAGTTACGCGTGATGCACGACCTGGCTCTAGGTTAGTGGTCCTACTTTCCCCCAAAGCTTTGAGTTTGTAGTTTTAACTACAAACTCAATGCCTAAAGCTCAATCAAACTAGGCCTATCACTATGAAACGTATTTTGCTCAGGTTTTGTATGTAGCCGACACTTTCATAATATATTCCTATTGTATTGTTTTAGGTTTTAAGTTAACCCGGCGGTGGTTGAAGCGTGATTCTGTGCCCACCGTTTTCACATGGACGAAGCACCTCATCAAAACAGCAAGCCAGAACTTTCAAAACTTTGGTTTGTATTTTCCTTCTATCTATGTCGACGGCCATCAAGTGCCAGCTAAGCTTCTGCAACCCGATTTTGACAATAAGCAATATATTAGGGCATACAATACACTATATTTGGGAACAGGTATCCACTTCAAGGATGACGGAATTAATGTTTCTAGGGAAGAATATCCTAATGGCTATTTTCTAATAGCTTTTGATTTGACACCTGATTTATCAGCAAGTTCAGATCATTGGTGTTTGCAACGTAATGGAAGCTTGCGTGTAGACATTCGTTGCAAAAAATCTCTCACAGAAACCATTGACTGTATTATATATGCTGAGTTTGATAACTTGCTCGAGATCGATGGGAACAGAAATGTTATTGTCGACTACAGCAACTGAAGATCATGGAGTCTGACCTTGAGTGGTGACATCATAGCAGCATGTTTGAGCATGTCTCCATCTCTCTCTCTCTCTCGAACGCGCTTCGCTTGTACAGTCAGTCAGTACTTCAGCGACAGACATCATACTAGTGTGAGTTTGCTCATTGATAATTCGGGGGTGTTAAATGTTGTGAAGGAATTCACAATCGTGGATAACGAGTCACTGAACTCCAAACACTGGATTTTCAAACCACCATGCAGTATTACTGATTTGAATCCCGAAGTGAGAAGAATGAATGAACAGCTTTGTCTTGAAGCCTACGGTATACACTGGCAGGAAGGCGATGAGGACTATGACTATTTGAAAAACATAATTATGCAAAACACGGAAAATACAACTTTCTTTACACCTGCGGTGACTTACATATGTTTGTACTTGTTCCGATTGTAGGGAATCGTATCATCAACTTGGGTGCACTGGATTGTCCCGAAGTGAATTCACTACCCAATAATCCGGAAGTGCATTATCTCTCATAAACGCTACTCAAATTGCATGTGTTCAAAGAAGATTGGTACACAGTTTGCAGAGTGGTGTCGTGAAAACAAAGATTTAAGTGATGTTAGCCGATATGAAACTCGTCTGAAATCAATGAAGACATTCAAAAATAAGTATGTCAATAAAGAAGATTTGGCTCGTGCTGGTTTTTATTACAAGTTAGAAGATGATCTTGTGAAATGTGCTTTCTGTCACCTGGAACTCCACTGTTGGAAGAAGAATGATTCGCCTATAGAGGAACATAAGAAGTGGAATCCAACATGTAGGCTCATTAGAAACTTACCCCTTGATAAGCCATGTACTGTTAGGGACGGAATGAAAAATGTTGACTCACCTGTTGGAGAATGCATTAAAAAGTGATGAGAAATCGAATGGAACTTTTAACGGAGTTTTTGCTGCTGTTAAGTTACCACGATATGTATGCAGACCATCCTCACTAATAGTAAACACAGACATCAGTCGCCTGCCTGGATCACATTGGATTGCAATTTATATAAACTCTTCAGGGCATGGTGAATACTTCGATTCTTATGGCTTACCACCTATGGTGAGGCAACACAAGCGATTTCTAAATCGTCAGTGTACAAGTTGGGCTTATAACCCTGTGAAACTTCAGAGCCCGTTTTCAGAAGTGTGTGGTGAATATTGTGTGCTGTATCTTACACATAAATCTAATGGAGGAACTTTGAAGTCATTCCTACAATATTTCGAAGAAGTATCTCCAGAGAGGAATGATTCTAAAGTGAGAGCTTTCTATTTCAAAAAGTTTGGGCAATGCATGAAGCATAAAAAAAAAGTATGGTTATGATTTCAATCAATGTTGTTGTTCTCGGAGAAAGTAAAAAATGTGAGCCGTTGACTCTCCACTTATAATAATTATTATTATTATCATTATTATTATTCATTATTATTATTATTATTATTCCTATATTATTCCTATATTATTATTCAAGCCACAGTTTATTTGCAGAATAATCTTAACAACATTTCAAAAATAACACATGATTAAAATTCAATTCTGAATGCTAATAAAACTAGAATTATTCACTTTTGTATGCCTTAAATAAAGATCGTAACACGCTACCTGATGTCATATCACATAATTATGACTGTCTTCATCGCATGAGTGCTGGGTTGTTATGTACCGCTTGTTGCACCAAATTAGAGTTCGTCAACAAGCACGTGTATTTAGGTATCACTTTCCATGGGGTACTCATTGTGAATTATTATGCAACAGATTACGTTCCTGTGCGTACAAACTATTTACACTTGAAAATATACTTCCTTTCAATCTTCTGTTAACTGTTTATTCAGCCTTGGTGGAATCGATTTTATATGGAATCTTGGCCTGGGGGAACGCTTCGCATTCTAATAATTATAACAATCTAGAAGCATATAATTATAACAATCTAGAATCATCAAAATCATCACACCCACCTCAATAATTTTCAATTCCGACCATAATACTGCAAATTTATATCAACATTGTAACTTTCTACCAGTAAACTGTCTGTATTATTACAAATGCGCTTGCGAAAACTTCTGGAATTAGATCCTAGAGCATTACGAGCGCGTTTGAGTATAGCGACATTGAAAACAAGCCCGGACACGTTTAAAATCGATCGCCGTGAGGCTCCAGTTGTTCAGTTACATTCTAGAGTTTGGACGTACAACAATTGTTGAAGTGCCTATTATTATGAATTCGAAATCGGTTTCAAGTGTTGAACATTCGGAAAGTGTAGAAGAGATTCCTCTCGTTGGTGTATGTCAGTCATTGTTGTATATCAATCCATCGAGATCAAAATTAATTGTCACCGGACTAAATGTGCGAGATGAGTTTAAACCATTCATGATGATAATGTCATCGTCGACCGGCAGAGGAGTGAAGATAAGCTCTAGTGTATGGCCAATACTTCTGAGAGAACTCAAGACCTGGAGCTCGTTTGTTTTAACAGAACTTGGTGATACACCAAAAAACAGTCGAGATTCAAGATCATGTTATGTTTGTGCAACCTTTTAATACTGTGAATGTGATTGGAATAAAATCAAAAAAAGTTTTAGGCTCCAGTGTGTTCTTCGGTGAAGTGACATGTGGGGGAGATTTTGAAGCAATCTCGAGCAATTTCGCTCAGTGTGTATTTCAATGAAAACTCTTATTATATTACCGCTGACTGGTTCAACAAATTACAAGATAGAATTTTAGAGGCAAACGATAATAAATATCCGCATAACAGTAAAAATGAAAGTATGCTTTATAAATTTGTGGACAATTATACCGATAGACTTCATTTTGAAGAAAGTTCATGTCCTCTACTATGGAAAGAGTAGTTTATGAACTTGGATCAGAGTACATTCTCAAGCAAATCAACTGGTGATTAATTTCATTTCAGAAGTATGTCCATTGTTGAGAAAATAAGAAGATATGTACAGCATATACTTGTATTGTTGAGAAAATGATGAAATATGTAGAGTATAGACGTGTATTTATTCTTATCAAACCCCAATGATATCCTTTTTACATAATATTGTTCCTTTATAATGTTTACTACATCACAAGGGAAATGATAATAAAATAATGTCGTCGTAAAATCATCCAGCGAACCAATAACAATGTACAACATAGCTGAGTGTTTAGGGTTTGCATTCCCTCGAGCATTCACACCAAGCAATGCTATCTCAGCTTTTCGCTGCACTGGTTCATGGCCTTTCAACAGAGACATAATTCAGGAAGACGAGTTTTTGAGTTCCTACGTGACTGACAGGCCAGCGCCTATAATTGTGGAGCAGTTGAGTGTTGAGGACGAACCTACGAATATAGGCCAACCTCCAACTTCTCATCACAACGATTACTTGCTGACAAGCAGTCCAACTAATACAGGCCTGCCTTTCGGAACTGCTACATTGAAGATGACCGTTACACCTGAAGATGTGGCTCCATTGCCTGAAGCAAAGACCAGTAAAACATAAACCAGTACCCCGGTGAAGTTACAAATAGAGAGAGGCCGCAGAACGCATAAAGAAAGAGAGAAGCATTAATGATTATCGTGAGAAAAGGTTAGGCTGAGTTGGATGAGGTTAGGTTAGGTCCCCCCCTCCCCCACGGTGGAGATCGCCTAGACGTGGGGGGGGGGGGGGGGAGAGGGGGCTAACCTGGTAATCAACATCATTACCAGGTGCTAAACGATCTTCAAAACTAACATGGACACTGCTAATACAACGGACATACCCCAGGAGGGTAGCGCCACACCGGCGAAATCCCTCCTCCTTAATAGGAGCCCCCCCGGTGAAGATCGCCTTGACGCGGTGGGGGGGGGGGCTCACCTGGTAATAAACAAAATTGCCAGGTGCTGAACGATCTCCAAACATACAATGGACACTGATAATAACACGGATATACCCCAGGAAGGTAGCGCCACACCGGCGAAATCCTTCCTCCTTAACAGGAGCTGCCCCATCGGTTCTGGGGGGGCAACAGCGTCCCGGTAGCAACACCAACGAACAGCGGAGTGGCCGATCCTTTGGCCACTCCCGTGGCCGCGAGGAAGATCTTTGGGCGATGGGGGCCCTTCGGCGACGACCAGCCGAGCCGACATCCACCGTCAATAGATCCCCACCGAACGTGGGACTATTGAAGACTCAAGCCTCAATCGAGGTGCAGACAGAGGTCGAGACGCTCGACCTCGACAGCACACCGAAAGAGGAAATTGGCAAGAGGAAGCGAAGAGATAGTGAAGATCCCCGCATCCTTGAGCAGACAATCCTGAAGATGATAGACAGGATTAAAGATCTCGAAACTCTGGTGAAGGAGAACTCCAACACCAAGAGCGAGATCAAAGACACGGTGAAAACCCTCAAGGGTTTGGCGGGGAAGCTGAGAAAGGAGAAGGTAAAATCCTTCTTCTGTGATTATGCCGACCTGCGAAACCAGGAAGGCAGTCTCCCGACAGACAAGGGGAACGACCGTATCGGCTGGGACCCAAACAAGCTGGGAGTCCCTCGAGAGGTCCACCCAGACGGAGGCCTGGAGCCGTGGAGGCCCTGAAAAGAGGCTGGTGAGCCTGGACGGGGTCCAGTCACTAGCCGATTTTCAGGCAGTGACGGACATGCCCTGGAATGAGGAGATCTTCTCAAACGTGACTGTCAAGGTCGGCAATCCACTAACCACCGTTAGCGAAACGGTGAAGTGTGTGATTGTGGAGCCGGCAGACCCTGAGGGGCCGCAGATGGCGGGCATCCAGGAGGACTTCGCGGTGATGGAGCAGGTCACCCGGAGGAAAAGACGGGACGGGGAGAAAGAAGAGACCACCCAGAAGGTTGTGAGAATCAACCATGATGGGTCGGAAGTCGCTATCTGGGCGCGTCTCCAGGCGCTGAAGGAGGAGAAAAAAGAGGACCCTGAGGTTGCTATGCTTCACATCAACAAGATGTCGGAGGACAGACTAAAAAACATGACTCAGGCAATCTTCAAAGATGCTAAGAGCAACGTCGTAATTTTTACGACCAAAGAAAGGAAAAAGAATACGGCAACAGCTTCCCCGCAGAAGAAGGAGCGGGATACCTTCGCCCTGACGGTGGAAGGTAAGGGACGGGCCTTCAAGGACGTGTTGAGAGGCGTCAGGGAGGCCATCCAGAATAAGCCAGGGTGTGACCAGATCCGGTCCCTGAGGAGCACTAGGGAGGAGAAGCTCCTTATTGTGCTCAATAAAGACGACAAGGCCAGGGACCTGGTCAGGAAGGAGCTGGAAGCCCATAGCCTGAAGGTCTAGGATATGAGACCTCGGCAGAGGATGGAGGTCGTCCAAGTGAGAGGCCTGGACGACTTGGCCTCGAATGAGGACGTCCTCGGTGCCGTGCACCTGGCGGTGGGGACCGACGACACTATCGAAGTCGGACCACTAAGGCCACATTTTAACAACACCCAGGTGGCAACGGTCACTCTGCCGAAGGAGAAAGCGGAAAAGCTCCTTAAGGAGGGACAGATGAGGGTGGGACCCGTGCGCTGCTGCGTGGAGCGGCGCATTGAGCTGAAGCGATGCTCCAAATGCTGGAGCTACGAACATGTAGCCAGCAAATGCGATGGCCCAGATCGCAGCAAGCTCTGCAGGGTATGCTCTAAGAATGGGCACCTTGCAAAAGATTGCAAGGAGAGCCGCGCTTGTGCCCTCTGTAACAGAGAGGAGCATATCCTGGGGTCGGGAAGATGTAAGGCTTTCAGGGCAGCCCTCAACAAAGAGAGGCAAGCCCGGCGCCGGAAAGCTGACTGTCAAGGTCGGCAATCCACTAGCCAACGTTAGCGAAACGGTGAAGTGTGTGATTGTGGAGCCGGCAGACCCTGAGATTAACCTCTCTATATAGGAGATGTATAGGGAGAGGTTTCCGCAGATTGCGGGCATCCAGGAGGAGTTCGCGGTGATGAAGCAGGTCAACCGCAGGAAAAGACAGGACGGGGAGATAGAAGAGACCACCCAGAAGGTTGTGAGAATCCACCATGATGGGTCGGAAGCCTCTATCTGGGCACGTCTCCAGGCGCTGAAGGAGGAGACAAAAGAGGACCCTGAGGTTGCTATCCACCACATCAACAAGATGTCGGAGGATAGACTAAAAAACATGTCTCAGGCAATCTTTAAGAATGCTAAGAGCAAAGTCGTAATTTTTACCACAAAAGAACGGAAAAAGAATACGGCAACAGCTCCCCCGCAGAAAAAGGAGCGATGCCCTGGTGGAGATCGCCTTGTCGCGATGGGGGGCACACCGGATAAACATCATCACCGGGTGCTCAACGATCTCCAGACAATAATGAACGTTGACAAAATTCTGGATTATCCCCAGGAGGGTAGCGCCATAATGGCGAAACCCCTCCTCCTGAACTAGAGATGCCCCATCGGATCTGGGGGGGAGCACCAATGTTCTGGTGGTAACACCACCCACAAGCGGACTGGCCGACCATCCGGCCACTCCGACGACATCTAGGAAGGTCTACGTGAAGTGGGGACCTTTCGGCGAAGATCAGCCGATAAACCCGTTTGAGAGACGGAGTACTGTCTGCAGATCCCCACCTCAAATGGCGGGACCTGCGAAGACCACAGACCCAATCGGCAAGGCTACGGAAGTCGAGATTCTCGACTTAGATAGCACACCGGATGAGGAAATAGGGAAGCGCAAGCGGCGGGATAGCGTGGACCCGCATACGCTCGAGGTCACTCTATTTAAAATGATCGAGAAGATCAAGGATTTAGAGGGCCTCGTGAAAGAAAACACCAATACCAAAAGGGAAATGAAGGAGACTACAGAGACTCCAAAAGGTCTGGCGGCCAGGTTGCGGAGGGAGAAGGTTAAATCCTTCTTCGACGAGGTAGCCGACCTGAGAAGACAGGAGACAGAGGTCTGCAGACAGGAGACGGGCACGCTGCAGACGACCGGCACCCAAACCATCTGGGAAACCGCAGAAATCTCCACCCAGACAGAGGCCTGCAAAAGGGGGGACCCGGAAAAGAAGCTCAGCAGCCTAGAGGGAGTGGACTCGATTGCCTACTTCCAGGCTGTGGCGGACCGTCCCTGGAAGGAAGATCTCTTCCAGAACGTGACGGTACAGGTGGGAAACCCCCTGGTTACGACACACAGTTGTCAAAAGTGTCATTGTCGAACCAACGGACAAGGGTATGAGCTACTCCATCCAGAAGCTCTACAAAGACCGCTTCCCCGAGATTGCGGATTCGACGGAGGACTTTTCCGCACTGGAGCAAGTCACTCGTAAGAAGAACGAATCCGGGGACAAAGTCCAGACTTCCCAGAAAATAGTCAAGATCAATCATGATGGGAAGGAAGCCTCGATCTGGGCCGGACTCAAGGCGCTGCGGGAGGAGGTTAGGGAGGATCTAGCAATCGCCATCCACCACATCAACTCGATGTCGGAGGATAGGCTCAGACGCATGACGCAGACGATCTTCCGAGACACCACCAGCAAGGTGGTCATCTTCACCACCAGCCAGAGACGGAAGGAGAAGACTGCGGCCGGGCCTCCGAGCAAGGCCAGGAACACCATCGCCCTGACGGTGGATGGAGGTGGGAGTGCCTTTAAGGACGTACTCCAAGGAGTGAGGCAGGTCATCCTGGATGATAAACACGGGAGTGACCAAATTAGGTCGCTTAGAAGCACGAGAGATGATAAACTCTTGATCGTGCTAAACAAAAACGACAACGCCAGGGACCTGGTAAGGAAAGCTCTGGAGGACCGGAGCATCAAGGTCGACGAGCTCCACCAGAGTCAGGACGGAGGTCATCCACCTGAGAGGCCTGGACGAACTGGCCTCCAAAGAGGAAGTCCTGGCCGCAGTAAACCTGGCGGTAGGGGAAGACGACTCCACCAGAGTCGGACCCCTGAGACCGCACCACAGGAATACCCAAGCGGCGACGGTAACCCTGATCAAGACGAGGGCGGAAAAGCTCGTGCAAGAGGGACACCTGAGGGTGGGGCTGGTGCGTTGCCGGGTTGAAAAACGGTTGGTCGTGAAAAGCTGTGCGAGGTGTTGGAGTTACGAACACTCCCTCGGTACATGCAAAGGACCAGACCGGAGCAAGCTTTGCAGGATATGCTCAAAGGCAGGATACCTGGCCAAGAACTGCAAGGAGCGGTGCGCCTGCGCTCTCTGTAAGGGGAAAGACCACGCCCTGGGCTCTGGACAATGCAAGGCATTCAAAACAGTGCTGAATAAAGCCAGGCAGGTTCAGCGCCGGCAAGATCCCCTACAAGACCAGGGAGAAGCTATGGGCCCCGATTCGGATGCCTTCCCGCCCCTACCAAAAGGATCGAAGCAGTCAGAATGGACAATACAACATTAAAAGTCCTTCAGACAAATGCAAACAGATGTTGGGCAGCAATGGACCTCCTGCTGGCTACGGCTCAGCAGTGGGACATCGATGTCACCATCATCTGTGAACCCAACATCAGGTTCTGCAGTAGCAACTGGATCCTGGACACCGATCAGACGGTAGCAATCAGGACGCTAGGTAGGAGAGTCCACCCAGTCCATACAGTGAAGGGGATGGGCTAAGTTTGGCTCGAGACTAGGGAATGCCTATTTATAGGTGCCTACTTCTCGCCAAATAGAGCGATCGAGCATTTGGATCGCCTGCTGCTGGACGTCCAAGGGACAATCCGCATGATCGGCACACCGGTCATTCTGTGGGGCGATCTAAACGCCAAATCCCCACTCTGGGGATCCACGGTGGGGAACGCAAGAGGCGTCGCGGTAGCCGAGTGGCTGGTGGCCGGCGGAATGGCGATTGCGAACACTTTCGACTTTCGAGCGAGCAGGCAGTTCCTCGGTCATCGACATCACGCTGGCGAGCAGGCTAACGGGGTGGAGGGTACACGGAGAGCTCGAGAACCTCAGTGACCACCACTACATCACGTTTGGCCTGGTCTGCCCTGGCCCAGGTCACGGTCACTCACAAGGCAACGAGGGCAGAGGCGGCAGGGCGACCTGGAAGATCGACAGGGATGCGCTAAAGGCGGTAGAAGCGGAGCTGAGGCTAAAGAGCTTCGAGGAGGCCGCCGCAGACCCGAATCGATGCATAAAGGATATTCAGGAGATCCTGAGGAGGACATGCCTGTCGAAGAGGCCCCAGGGGAAGAGGAATCCAGTCTACTGGTGGAATAGTGAGATTGCGGCCTCGAGGAAGGCATGCCTCACGGCCAGAAGGCTGCTCACCAGGACCAGGAGGAAGGCGATGCCAAGTCCCGGAGCCATAAGAACGGAAGTCGGGAACAATAAACGGGAGAAAAAGGCGCTCAAGGTGGCGATAAGTAAATCCAAAAAGGCACAATGGCGCCAGCTGCTGGAAACGGTAAACGGCGACCTGGGCCCAGCGACCATGGGGAAAGGCCTACAAAATCGTCACCGGGAAACTCCAGGGGGAAGGCGCTAACCCGGACGCGGCGGAGCAGATGAGGGTGGCCCGCACGCTGTTCCCGACTCACCCGACCATCGAGTGGACCGGGACGGAGGCGGAAGAGCCTGCCCCGTTCACGGAGGCTAGCGGCGGCGGACAAGATCAGGAGCAGAAAGGCCCCCGGCCCGGACGGTACACCCCCGGTCGTAGTCAAAATGTTCCTCCGTTTGAAAACAAAGGCTGCGACCGACATGATGAACGGCGTTTTCCGGCGGGGGGTTTTCCCGGTACCCTGGAAACGGGACAGCCTGGTATTGATCCCGAAGCCAAAAAAGAAGGACACGGACGCGACGTCCTACAGACCGATATGCCTGCTCGACGTCATGGGCAAAGTCTATGAGAGGCTAATTCTCAGAAGACTGGGACATGACCTAGAAGGGGGGGGGTCGGACTGTCGGACGATCAATACGGCTTCCGAAAGGGGCGCTCCACTGTCGACGCTGTCCGCAGGGTGACGAGCCTGGCCACGGAACAAGAGGCCCGGACCTCGGGCTACTAGCACAAACCTATCAGCGCCCTGATCGCTATAGATGTCCAAAATGCCTTCAACTCGGCACCGTGGCCCGGAGTATTGTCAGCCCTGGTCAAGAAGGGGATCAGCTCTCATATAAATAACATCATTAAGAGCTACCTCTCTGACAGGCAGCTGGAGGTGAGCCCGGGTCAGCACCTGACGGTGGCGTGCCACAGGGTTCCATCCTAGGCCGCACACTATGGAACTGCTTCTACGACAGGATGCTCAGGACTCAGATCCCACACACCAGCCTTGTGGGATACGCGGATGATCTAATCGCAGTAATCACGACGAGGAGTCAGAGATCCCTAGAGAAGCGAGGCAGCCGAGCACTCAGGCGAATACTTAGAAAGGCGGACGGAATGGGCATCACCATCGCTGCCCACATGACGGGAGCCAAGGGATACCTTCGCCCTGACGGTGGAAAGTAAGGGACGGGCCTTCAAGGACGTGTTGAAAGGCGTCAGGGAGGTCATCCAGAATAAGCCAGGGTGTGATCAGATCCGGTCCCTGAGGAGCACTAGGGAGGAGAAGCTCCTTATAGTGCTCAATAGAGACGACAAAGCCAGGGACCCAGTCAGGAAGGCGCTGGAAGCCCATAGCCTGAAGGTACAAGATATGAGACCTCGGCAGAGGATGGAGGTCGTCCACGTGTGAGGCCTGGATAACTTGGCCTCGAACGAGGACGTCCTCGCTGCCGTGCACCTGGCGGTGGGGGCCGACGATACTATCAAAGTCGGACCACTAAGGCCATATTTTAACAATACCCACGTGCAACGGTCATTCTGCCGAAGGAGAAGGCGTAAAAGCTGACAGATGAGGATGGGACCCGTGCGCTGCTGCGTGGAGCGGCGCATTGAGCTGAAGCGATGCTCCAAATACTGGAGCTACGAACATCCAGCCAGCAAATGTGACGGCCCAGATCGCAGCAAGCTATGCAGGATATGGATATCCTTGCAAAGGATTGCAAGGAAAGTCGCGCCTGCGCCCTCTGCAATGGGGAGGAACATATCCTGGGGTCGGGACGATGCACGGCCTTCAGGGCAGCCCTCAATAAAGAGAGGCAAGCCCGGCGCCGGAGAACTTCCCCACACGACCAGGGGGAGACTGTTGGCCTTGGCACGGATGCCTTTCTGCCCCTGAAGAGGGGGACTGAACATGGACACTACTAATACAACGAATATACCCCAGAAGGGTAGCGCCACACCAACGAACTCCCTCCCCCTTAACAGGAGCTGCCCCATCGGATCGGGGGGGGGGGGGGTGGAAACACCGCCGAGAAGTGGAGTGACTGATCATCTGGTTACTCCTTTGAGCAAAAGGAAATTATTTGGGCGATGGGGACCCTTCAGCGACGGCCAGCCGATGAACCCATTCGAAAGACGACCAACTGGCAATAGATCCCCGCCAATGGCGGGGAACTCAAAGACTCAAGCCTCAATGGAGGTGCAGACTGAGGAAGAGACTCTCGACCTCGACATCACCCCAGAAGAGGAAATGGGAAAGAGGAAGCGTATGGATAGCGAAGTTCCATGCCTACTCGAGATTACGATACTCAAGATGATCGACAGGATCAAGGACCTAGACACCCTCGTGAAGGAAAACACCAATAAGTTGTTTTTAATTAATTGTGTCAAGGTCTCAATTATTGATAATTAGTAATTAATAGATCCAACTTCTCTATTTGACATTAGATCTTGTGTAGGCATACACAGATACATAGATTGTGTTCATAGACTATCTTGGTTCCTACAATGAACTATATAATACCAATTTATTTTTCTATTTTAAGACATGTGGCTGTCAAAGAAGATGGTCTTAGTAGTGACCGACATAATGAACAGAGCACAAGCATTAACATACTCTGAAGAATTAATTTTCTTAGACTCGAGTGCTAGTTGTGATACAACGCAATCCACGGTTACAACCATATTGACTGCAACTGAAGCGGGCGCAGTTCCTATAGCGATTGTGATACATGAGTCCCAGGCAACTGAAGGTTACACAGCAGCATTTTCAATGTTCAAAGATAACTTCCCAAATTGTTTTGGTGGTAAAACGGTAAGTTTGTGTAGGCCTACAGTGGGCCAAATAGCTCTAAATGGATTTTACTGAGAAGGATAAGTGAATAAGTGAAATAATAACTTCACTTATTTATGTGTACATATTTCTTCCACAGAATATTACATATCATATTTTGAAATTACTAGTGTCTTGGATATTTAGTGTCTTGTTCAAATAGCATTGTGTTTTGTTTTAGTGAATTGATTCTATACCTAGTACATTTTGAAATGAGGTACCATGTTGACTTTGATATAAATCACATATAAAGACATCGAGTTTCACTTACCCAAGAAAGACAAGTGTTCGTTTTGTGAGAAATTCGAACATATTCAAGAATTGGATGCGGAACATACACGACTCAACGATGAGCATCATGAAGAGAAGAATGCATCTAAAGTCACATTCTTACGTGAACAGAAACCATATTTATACATAACAAGAACCAAATTCCCATCGCCTCTGCCAAATTTGCAGATTTGCAAAATCTATGCGTTAAGAGCGTAATCCAGCCTCGTTATCATAACGAGTTTTCTGATTCTTCATAACTGATTCTTCTGGACGCGCTTGCCATCTGGCCAAGCTGTCTAGGGTCCAGCGGGTAATGGTGGAGATCGCCACGCCGTGGTGGGGGGCACACTTGGTGAATAACATTTAACCAGGTACTGAACGATGTCCAAAACAGAATGGACCCTGCAAATACTTTGGAAATTCTCCAGGATGACAGTGCCACACCGGCGAAATCCCTAGTCCTTAACAGGAGCTGCCCCATCGGTTCTGGGGGAGGGGGGGGGCAACAGCGTCCCGGTGGAGACACCGTCGAGGAGTGGAGTGGCTAAACAAATGGTCACTCCATTGACCGCGAGAAAAGTTTTTGGGCGATGGGGACCCTTCGGCAACGGCCAGCCGATAAACCCCTTCGAGAGAAGACCAACCATTAGTAGATCTCCGCCGACTGTTAACCAAACTAAGACAAAGGCCTCAAAGGAGGTGCAAACCGAGGTCGAAACTCTCAATCTCGATAGCACCCCCGAGGAGGAAATAGGTAAAAGGAAGCGACGGGACACTAAAGACCCGCGCCTACTTGAATTACCTATCTTGAAAATGATAGAAAAAATCAATGACCTAGATACCCTGGTGAAAGAAAACTTCAACACTAAGAGGGAAATAAAAGAGACGGCGGAGACTTCTAAGGGCTTAGCAGAGAAGCTGAGGAGGGAGAACGGTAAATCCTTTTTCGGGGACTATGCGGACCTGCTGAACCAGGACGGCAAAGTCTCCAGACAGGAGAGGCAGAAGACAGAATCGATCGGTACTCGAACAACCAGGGAGACCGTCGAGATGTCTACTCAGACAGAGGCTTGGAGCCACGGAGGCCCCGGAAAGAGGCTGGTGAGCCTGAACGGAGACCACTCACTAGCCGATTTTCAGACGGTGGCAGACCTGCCGTGGAACGAGGACCTTTACCGGAACATGACCGTCAAGGTTGGCAATCCACTGGCCACCGCGAGAGAAACGGTGAAGTGCGTCATCGTTGAGCCGACAGACCCCGGGATGAACTTCTCCATACAGGAAATGTATGGTTCCCGCAAAAATGAGAGGTTGCCGCAGATTGCGGGCATCCAGGAAGACTTTTCGGCAGTGGAGCAGGTCAATCGGAGAATGGGACACGACGGAGAGGAAAGTGACCACCCAGAAGGTTGTGAAAATCAACCATGACGGGACGGAAGCCTCTGTCTGGGAACGCCTCGAGGCACTGAAAGAAGAGACTAAGGATGACCCTGAGGATGACACCACATCAATAAGATGTCGGAGGATAGGATTAAGCCAGCACTCAGGCGATTTTCAAAGACGCAAAGAGCAAGGTCAAAGAGCAAGGGCGGCTGGACGCGCTTGCCACTTGACCATCTTTCCAGGGTCCAGAGGGTAATCAACAGGATCAGCATATATATTGCTGTCAGAGCATGTGAACGTTCAACGATTAGAAAAATTATTTAGGTCCAGGAGAAATAATTCAACTAACAATAGCAAAAAGCTTTATAACAATAGCGGGATGACCCCGGGATCGGTTCGTTCAAATCGAATCGCTGGTTGCATGTTCGAAACCGACTTCGAGATGAGAAAGGTTCGTTTGACTACAAGACTTGACAAGACAATAACATAATTGCACTGAAATGGTATGACAAGAACTGTGTCCATGTAGTTTCTACGTATGCTGGGGTAGAACCGATGTGTGCCGTTGGTCTGTAGACAACGGGGATTTTGTTTCTGTACCTCGTCCTTTTATTGTAAGGGCTTACAATAAGAGTATGGGGGGAGTAGACCTGATGGACATTTTGGTAGAACTTCACCGAATAGATATTCGAGGAAAACGATACTACCCAAGAATAATCTTTCACCTATACAGGATACTCCTATACATGATACATTACAAACAGAGATCAGTTAGTAAATTTAAGCCATTGGTGACATTCAGAGCAGAATGATGAAAGCCGGCCATACCACGGCACAAAAGAGAGGGAGACCTTCGAATGAGCCTGTCACCACGTACTGAGGAGGGTGTGCTCAGTCCGTCCAATTGACGATATAAGATATGATTCAGCAGCGCATTGGCCCAAAAATATTGAGAGTAAAGAACGGTGTAAATTATGCATCAAAGCATAATCCAGAGTGCATGTGAGAAGTGCAAAGTTGCACTTCGCTTCAACAAAGAGAGAAATTGTTTCAAGGCATTCGACACGCGTACTAATTAGTCGTTGGAGAAATCAGATTAAGTTGAATATCATCATTTTTTTTTTAAATTGTGAGATAATTTTAAAAGAAGTTTAATAATAAAAAACTGAAAAATGCTTCATGCATTCATTGTAAGAATACCTATGAATGTTATTTCCATTCCCAGTGCCCACTGACTCCATATGGCATCATACCAACATTTTGTGAAATATTTATTCTGAAAATTGAAAAAAATAAAAAATCTTCAAGATTTTTTCAAGTGTCTTCCAAAATCTCCATTTTTTTTTTAGTTCAATTCATAATTTGAGCCTGAAATGGTTAATCTTATCTTAATCTTATTTATAATTTCAACCACAAAAGAAAACCTCTATCATTTTGAACAAAATATGACACATAACTGTATTAAAAAACGGTACAGTTCCAAATTGACAAGGTACCGTCTGGGTGAAAAATGTTTCAACATTGATGATCCATGTGCTCATAATCGTCATGTGAATAAACATATAAAATAAACAAATAGCTCATAGGTACGTAATTATTCAGATTGAACAAAAAGTAAATACATTATCCACCTATAATTATATTGGGTGAATATTGGGTCTTGAATATTATATTGATTGCTGCCAAAAAAATATACATTATAATTACTATACAGCAATACTTGACAGAACAGCACAGAATATAATTTAAAAAACTACAAGCTGTGGATAATTTGTGCCCTACTGTTTGCCGCTGTCACAAACCTACTTTTAATAGTGATGTCAGTGAAGAGGATGAGCTCGATGAGTTGACGAAGACGGTTTGTATTACCCAACGTCAGCAACAGAATCGAAGGATTTAGACACATTCAAAATGGATGGCGATGAAGATGTAAGTACTCATACCCATATTTATTTGCCTGCCAGGAATGAGAACGAACTCATAGGCATTGTTTCGTCCGAAGAAATAGTTATTATTCTTACTCCAGAAGAGAGCAAAAGTGATGAAATCGTTACCGTTGCTAAGTCATCATACAAAAATGATGGAAAAATAAGGTGGGACAAGAAAAACCATAGCAAATTTTGTGAAAAGGAGTTTCGTAAAGCTCCGCATTTATCACTTATACACAGCACAGAAGCGGGGGTGGCACAATTTTTGAGCCATTTAAAGTTGTCTGAACAAAGAAAATCACTCATATCCAAAATTGTTGCCAAAGGTAACCACAAACATAACTGTTCCGTAATTATAACAGGTACAGGAACAGTAGTTCCGTCTGACAAAACCGGAAATTGATAACCTTTAGGTTTATTACGGAGCAGCTATTCGACGCAATCAAAATAACTAGTCTGCGACGAAGCAAGATATCTGGGCATATCCATGGCTTCGTCAAAAAAAGAACTTGCCGACATGGGCAAACAAGAATTACACTCAATGGATGTGAAATTGAAACAATCGCAACTCAAAATTTTCGATCTCGATATCAAAATTAGAGAAGCCCAGCTTAAGAGTATTGAACTAGATATAAAATTGAAAGAAGATAAATTAATGTAAATTTAAGAATACAAAATTCCAAATTATCCGTCTAGCAATAAGAACTTCTTTTTAATCATAGTATTATGTACATGTTTTTTATGTAGGCCTACATTAATATATACATATTATTATGTATGTTTGAAAAATATTTGAACATTATAACCAATGATGACAAAAGTTGTCAAATCAGAGGAGCTACAAATTACATGTAGGCCTACGCCAACTACTTCACATGACTTGACAATACATGTTATGATTATAATAAATATTAATCAACATAACTGTCTTGCTAGTAGAGTAAACCCTCGTTAATCCGAAATCAAGGGGATCCAAGAAAAATTATTTCGGTTTATAGAATTTCAGATATTCCTACAACATTAACTACGCAATGTGGATATCCGTACATCTACGCGATATGACATCTCTTCACGAAAACAATCCTCAAGTTGCATAAGTGTTTGAGGATGGTGGTTTTACAATCAAAAAACTGAGAGACTTTTATCTGCTGTTGCAATCGACCATGCACATGAACAAAAGAACAAAGATATCAAAGGTCAGGCTGGATCTATTGGATAAACCCAAGACCCAGCGTTCCACGACTCCGGCGTTGGATGGTTAGTTGTCCAGAGATAGCGAGGTTGGTAAATCATTTTGAAGAAGACGTGGACATTGCTTAGATTAGATACCTAATAGATTAGGTAGAACAAAGTCTCAAAGCTTGCTGTTCTTCCACGCATTTTCGGGATGCGACACGGTTTCTTCTTTTGCTTACCATGGAAAAAAAGCAATTCTGGGATCGATGGATGGTTTATCCTGAAGCGGAGCATACATTCAAGCAATTGTCATCTGGTATTTTCGAGGTATCAGAAGAATGTAATACGAACTCAGGTGAGTAAAACGAACTCAGACCAATAAGCATTCTGTCCACCTTTTCCAAAATACTAGAGAAAGTATTACATAAACAAATAACTTCTTTCACCAGCTATCTTCCAATAATACCCCACGAACAGTCCGGTTTTAGAGAAGGTCATAGCACAGTATCACCTTTGTTAGATATGACTGACTCAATAAAAAATATATTCTCAAAGAAAAGGAGTAGCCATACTAGTTCTCCTTGACTACTCCAAAGCTTTTGATTGTGTCAATCACCAACTCCTTGCCAAACTGAGATTGATAGGTTATTATTGATTGATAGTTAATCATCTGATCGTTCTAACCGTAAAAAGCAGAGTCCCCCAAGGATCTATTCTAGGACCTATTCTTTTCCAACTATACATGCATGATGCCCCTAACTTGATAAAATACTGTAAATTAAACCAATATGCGGACGATATTCAATTGCTAATTCAGTGCCCAAATCCCGGGAATGCAAACGCCACAATATCAAATGAAAATAATGACCTCAATAATATTTTTGAATTTTCATGTAAACAAGGGCTTAAACTTGACCCAAACAAATCTGTTTTTCTTCCTATTGGAAAACCAGATTACATTTCAAGTTCTGTGACTCTTATAAAATCCTAATAGATAATACTGAAATCCAACTAGTAAACACAGTTAAAAACCTTGGTGTTTGTTCAACTCGGATTTCTCCTGGTCAACCCATGTAAATAAACAATGTGGAAAAGGATATTCCATAATCAAGTACTTATATAACTGTCGGGATTCAAAAATTCTGGAATCTTCCCCTTTGACCGACACATTTTTCCAGAGGAGGCATACACGGCATCAACTGTTACAGATCTTCCGCCTCCAAGCGCAACTGCTGTTTCTGCTTCAGAGGAACCACGCCCTTCGAGTCCCAGTGAGCTGTCTACTTCAGCGGCCATACGAACGCCATCAGTAGGCCTAAGCCAACGTCCAAATTTCCCGGCTCAGCAGAAGCAACCTGTTGTTACGCCAGAGGAAATCATGCCCTTCCCAAAGGCCAAGTCTCGTCAGGATATGAAACAAAAGGGTCGAAAGAAGAAGTCGTCGGAAATATTAACCGACACTCCTGTCAAAAGAAGACTTGAATTGGAGGCGGACGAGGGACTGAACAAGGAGAAACATATGACTATTCCTAAGAAAAAAGAATTAGGCCTGCGAGTTAAGCCTAAGAAAAGGAGATCCAACCAAGATGTCTGCGACTCGAGCGACGAAGACAATAATTTAGAATGCACTGAATTAGAAAGTGATTCGGAAGTTGTGGCATCACTAGACCATTCACGCGCTAATGGTTCGCTTATCCTCAAAGAAGACACATAACTTCTTTGCAAGCGAGATATATGATATTGAAGATGAACTGATACTCGTTAAGTTCTTAAAACGAGTTTTTCCAGGTTTTTGTTTTACCTTTGACAATAAGGAACCTTCTTTCGTACACTTGACAGACATTGTAAAGAAGCTGTCAGCACCCATAAGTAAAGGCTCGACCTTGCGCACTATGGGCAAATCAAGTTTGGGAAAGACTTGACTGATTATGATGCTTTTCTCAAGTAATTGCTTGATTACGTTTAGGCCTAACCATTTCCATTTATTCGATTCAACTATTTGCTCTAGGCCTATTTGTCATACAGACCTGATAGTACAACTTGATAAATCTACACAACTTTCATAATATATTTTGCTCTTGATAGCAGTTTTTTTGTTTTCTTCAATCCTGTAACTTATGATTGCATAACTGTATAATAATGCCAAAAAGTTGCTAACTCGGCATACACGGTCAGTTCCGATAAAACACTAACAAATACTCATATAATAAATATATTTAGACTGAATACAATATTTATAATACTACAATGAAAGAAGATACAGATTGTATAAGAGGTTTTCTACATTATTAAATAAAAACTATACTTTCATGAGTAAAATGTGTTTATTTTTGGTAAGCACCACTGTACCCCGCCATGGGGCACAGTGGTGACAAAATCGCACTCGTGTTGATCATTTTTTTGCCAAAAAATAGGTAGCCATATTGGTTTTTTATTTTTACAGTTAGTTTCGCGTATGTTACATCTAATACTGTAAATTATTTGATCAGTTTTCGTGCAAAACTTTCAACAGTGAAAAATAAATGCTAAAAAACACACCACTGTGCCCCGCTCTCCCCTACTATCATCGCTTATCGACGGATGCTAAACCACAGCACTCACTCTGTCCAACTGACGAGTGGTGTCCGTAGAACAATGCACTTAGTAAGGGAGAACCATTCACTCATACCCATTCTTTACCTGAACCAGTGTTGCTCACTATGAAGCACATCTACAACGACTTGACTAGTGAAGATTTGTTAAAAAAATGTCTTCACGGTAAAACCCAAAACTACAATGAGAGTTTCAACAACCTCATTTGGCTTCGTATCCCTAAAACGGTATTCGTTTGGCTGGAAACACTCAAGGGCATACGATGCAGCATTGTGCTGGAATGAGGGAAACATCGGTAAAGTGAAGGTTCTTGACTTGATGGGCATCAAATCAGGATCTAACACAATGAACGGGCTACGAGCGATTGACCTCCAACGAATCCGTGGTTCCGACAAGGCTGCCGAAGCGTACACTACGATAGCTCGACAGAAGTTACGGAAGCAAAAAAGAGAAGATGAGGAAGATGATCCAGCCAATCCCAGCAATGGAGCTGGCTTGCACTGAAATCAACTTGACAATTCAGGTCAAAACCTTTGTTGATTACATTTTATTTACTTTTCATGAACTTAAAAGCCTGTTTACCGACCGGTTTATTGTTTTTTTATGTTTAGGAACATTTATCTTGGAATCTATCTTACCAATTTACTTGAAATCTTCACAGTTATTTGCCAGCTATGTACTCTATAGCCTGAGCATAAAAAAATTACTTCATGTTAATGGTTTCGTATTTATCAATTGTTAGTTACGAAAAAACATAAAACATTCAGTTTTCAGTAACCGGGTTTGAATGAAATATTTATTAAAATTAAAATAATAATGTTTCAATATTTATTGATGGTCATTTTAGAGAATAAACTATAGGCTACAATGTGCAACAAAGAAAATACATTGAATAGTTTCCAAGATATGTGTTTCTAAAGTAGATACAAAAACACATGTTAATCCTTCATGTACAAGTCCCCTTGAGGGAACAACGCATGCGGCTGGAAGTTTCGATGGTTGACTTAAGTAATGAACCCAAAACACAATATATAGACCTATTTTCAAATATATGTATGTAAGCATTCCCTCCATAAGGTTTAAATGGTGTTTACACAAAACTTTCATTTTGGTACACATTAACAAAAATTCATACATCACAATTAAATAGTAAAATTTGAGACAGAGAGCTGATTTTTGTTTTGTTTTGTAGTTCTTCAAATATAGCATGTTCTATGAGAGACAAATATTCAGTTTTGCTAACACAAAAATTCATTTCATTTTTGTCATTCATTCATGTCAGGAAAACAATAATTAAATTTGTATAAATCAATTCAAAAATTAAAATTGGACACTTATAGTCTTATGGAACTCTAGTGAAAAAAGTAGCTTTCATAGATGACTTTTAAGTGTCTCAAATATCAAAATGAATTTTTAAAATAGTAGCAAAGTTTATTTTGACCATTGTTATGTATGTTGGAAAAAATTTCATTGAAAAATGTTTTCTTTTTCTTCACTATGTTCATTAAGAATAGAGAGTGAAAAAAAAAGATTCATTTTTTAACTCTGGAAGTTTTTCTCAAACAAATACTAGTACCTCACGAAAAAACCGTAATGACAGTGATCGTTCATCTATTACAGTTTAGCATGTCTCACACTGGCTGTGTAAATATACTGATCTCTCTTGATACCTCTTGCACGAATATCTGTGTGCATGAGTGTGATCCGGTGTCTCCATGCTATCTCTCAAGACGGGGCGACTCTATTTCAAGATGAAAACGATCGGAAATTTCAAATAATGCGATGGTATAATACGCCTCCTGTTATTCAATGCTGTACGGGGACGCAGTTCTATTTCAAGTGAATTCAATTTAGTATCTTTTCGCTTGTTCACAGTAAGCTCACCCACGAGTCTTGCGACATTTTTTAACCAAATCTTCAGATCGATTTACAGTGGTTCGTGGTACTGACTAAATTGTCCAAATGAATTGTTGGGGGGGAGGTATTACTGTAGACTAGAACAAGCCATGTACTTGAACCAGGTAAAACGAACACCGAAAGAGAAGGAGACTGCAACATTGGATACTTTGATGACGTCACAACCGACCTTGATACTGTCAAGAAGAGCGACATTGTCTCGGTCTCCAGCAACCAACCATCCAAACACAGCCCTTGCAAACTTTGCTATCCTCTAGCAGTAATATACAGCCACATTGAAAAGACAATGAACTCTGAAGAAATTACAACAATATGGCAACACTTTGACATGATCAGACTAATTTGTGACGAGGTTTGGGCAATCAATAAATACCCCAGAACAAAATTAATGGATAGACTTGCTCGAGAGCTTGTATAGAAATATCATGGAAGATATTCTGGAAAGCTTCCTGAAGGAGTACTGCGACGGCCAGATCCTTGGCAAAGACTATACTGAAAATGGAGAGTGGGATAGTGCCATAATGAGTGAAGCAAAAGGACTATACAACAATCTTAATGACAATAAGTTCACAACCTATCTAGAACTTTTCTCCAAGATAATGCCTGAGGTTGATATTTTGTACAATTAACTCCAAACACGCAACATAGATACAGTTGCTCTAAAAAGTGCTATCCAAATTTTCAAAACAAATGTGCAAGAGATTCGAGAAAGTACAGATGCGATCGCAAAAGTCGATGAAAGTGAAGAAGATGCACCAGCTCGTCTCCAAAGGAACAAGAAGTTGCCGAAAACTCTCGAGTCGTATTATGAAGGAAGCGTGCGACACTATTCTCCTGGACACGGAACCATCTACTGCTCGACTTTAAATACTCATAATCTCAGAATGGGTGTTTCATACACTTCACAATAAACGTACCGTTAAGGTCAATTCAAATGCGATTTTAACCACATCTTCTGTCGAATTTGAAAAATGTTGGACTTTCGGATATTGACGTGGCGATCCACGATACACGTCGATAACTTGTCGTCGTACGCCGTCAACTTGTGAGCCACTAAGGTCTACGCATTTACATCCAGGTCAACGTATGAAACTTGACGAATAAACAATAAAAGCTAATGGAAGTGGGTGTCAAATTGTCACCCACCATCATACGTCATCCACCCTCGTCACCAACGAATACATCAAAACTGACTTAGGAGTGTCGACAAATCTTCTCACGGTAGTCTACCATAATACGTTGTATAATAATGGTCATAACGAAACTGAACGAGGTGGTCAAGTTTCCTACTACCTCACTCCTGAAGCAGTGAGATCAGGTGTCGATGGAGATCTGACGTATAAAACACTCTCTACTGAAAGGACGTGATGTAAAACCGAGAGGCAAGAATAAAAATGTTCAATTCATAAATTGATAATACATTAATTAATAATACAATAAAAGCAACGTCATTTTCATATTGTTTCCCATTTCCATTCATTACCAAGTCTGCATATTTGTACATTTGTATTTGTGATCTGTAAGTGTCTTCAATGAAAATTTCTCTATTGGCATAAACCTCGCGTTGTTCTACGAAACACAAGAATCAAAAATCAGATAGCTATTTTAAAAACCATGACCGTGCGTGAGAGTTCCGGCAAGACACGCTGTGTAGGTGACTGGGGTCTCGTACGGCGGTCTACATGTGTGCCCTTACCTTCGAACGGAGTCAACTGATGGATCCTCATTCCATTACTTGCTCCATTAACTCGCTCGACAGGGTAGTTAGTGAACGACTTCAACGCAGCTCAATATTCAAACAGGTATGTGCTCGTCATTTCTGTGATTACGTCATGTGGCAAATGCAAGTTGGATCCACCCAAGGGAGGGGATTACGTTGATTGTTTCGGCTGAAACTCTGGTTTGCACTTTTCGTGTGCTGGCATAAAGAGGTCTCCTCAGGCATCTCGGTCTTCTGAAGGAAGAAAAAAGTGGCGTTGTTAAGCTTGTTGTGAGAATGAATCTAGAACGGATTGTGGATCCTCAGGTCTGACGAAAACGTTCAATTGGACTGATTCGTCTGGCATGAAAACTTCAATTGTTGAACTATCACGTGAGATTAGAGAAGAGATTCAGGAAAGCCATAAAGAATTTAGTAACGATATCAAGCAAATAAAAGTTGAGCTGTGTGCTGGTATAAAAGAACTCGAGGACACAGTCGTTAACCTCAAGAAAGAAGAAAATCATGCTAAGGACGAGTTGATCAATAATCTATCAAACCAAATCAATAACATCGATCAACAGTCGGTATGAAAAGTTTGAAATAGATAACGTGGAGGAATCGGAAGGCGAGAGTATTGATGTATTTGTCCTGAATATCGCAAAGAAGCTGGATATTGACTCGAAATTAGAAGAGATAGATGCAGCTCATCGACTGAAATCGCGGAATCTTAATTACGCTCGCAGGATAATTGTGCGACTCACTACAAGAAGTAAACGAGATTTGATCATGAACAAGAAGATGCCAGTATCAACAATCACCAGCCAAGATATCACAGTTGGCCGCAATCAAAATCATGTACACGTCAATGAAAATCTGTCTCCTTTCAATAGGGTTCTTTTGTGAAACGCAAAGTTATTAGCAAAAGAAAAAGGATACAAATACATGTGGTACAAATTCGGCAAAACATTCGTACGTCAAAGCGACGAATCTCGCGAAGTGATTACGATCTATTCTTTCCACGATCTTGAAAAGACTAAGCATAAGGTTGCGTAAATCGTTCATTAGACAATAATTGTTTCATAATTATTCTTGTTTCGTGCCCATTGTTTTATGTTCTGTGACTAGAATGACTTTGATAACGATATTGCTCTGAAGGAAGTTTCAGTTGAGATTGATAGCTGCCTGGACAGATATAAAGGTTTATCAGTATTGCATTTAAATGTAAGGTCTATAATAGAAAATTGGAGCCAATTGCTAATTTTGTTGAGTAATCAAAAATTGGTAAATTTGATTTACTTGTACCACCAAAGGTTTTGAGAAATTTTGAGAAAGATGTGTACAGGCTAGAAGATTATTATTCTGTTTTCAAGTTACGAGTCACTCAGCGTGGTGGAGGCTTAGCAATTCATCAAAAACAATTTGAAACTCGAAGAATAAGTTTTGAAAGTATTGTTGATGGAAAATTGTTTACAATAATAATGCACTATAAACCGCCAAATTTAAGCAAGGTCACCTTCATCATTGAGCCAGACCACTTGAGGCCCCCGTACAAGAACCTGATAAGTAAACAAACATACCATACTTTGGCAGATTCCACTGCCAATCAGTTCATTGATGTCTTCTTCATCAACCTAAATTATGCTATGAGTGACAAACAATGCGCCCATACACACTATACAATGCTAATTAATTATTATCTCAACGTTGATTAATTAATCCCTAGATATAATTCATACAATTGGCCATTAAAAACTTTACAATGTAAATAGGCCTATTATGTAGATCGATATATTTTTCATACTGTGACTCGCGTGCGCGCCAGTGCGCTCCACCTAGTGCGCTCCAATGAGCTACAACGAGTGCGCGAAAGTGATAGTGCTATAAACAACTATGTAACTTAGATAATAGCACAAACTATAATCATTAAGTGCTGACTTCAACTATAATACTATTTGACTCCAGCTCTATTTTCAACCTCCTCTCCCACATACTTGAACAATCACAGAGGCTGAATACTCCCACATAAAATTACACTGCATTATAAACTCCAAATCGAGTAATCGATTGCCAGCTAGTGTAAGGCTCGTGCGAAGAGCATTAATTCTCACAGATATATCTACCATGACTACACTCGGAGACTGATACACGGTCAACGAAGTGTCTAGTGATCGCCGCCGCAAGCGCCCACGCACGGACGCCGCCCCCTCCCCCCCACCCCTAGTGACCAGCAACGTCTTCAGTCCGCTGGCCGATGAACCCAGCACCTCCACCTCGGAACAACAAATCGAGGTGGATAACACGGTTGAGGTGATCACCCTCAAAGAGAGGATCCCCCCCATAATCATATCGGGAGTAAAAGACAACGCCCCATTAATCGCCCTGGTGCAGCAACACACCATGGCAACCGTCTTCTACCTGGTGGCACGAGCCGACTCGGTTAAACTTCAGCTCAGGAATCAAGTCGACTAGGTGAACTTCTTGGAGATACTGAAGGTAAACAACTTCCTCTTCCACACATACGGCACGGCTGACACCAAGTTGACCAAATTCGTCATCCGGGGCCTCCCGGTGACCTGCAACCCGGAGATCATCAAGACGGACCTCCCAGCCCAGGGCCACCAGGTGGTGACCGCCGCACAGCTCCACCGACCAACGGCGGAGCGTGAAGCATTTCTGCTTTTCAAGGTAACAGCGAAGCGATCTGACGCTAGCTCGGCCATCACATCTATCAGATTTGTGTACCACCACCGTGTCACTATCGAACCGTACAGAGGCCCAGAAGGCCCATTGCAGTGCTCTAAGTGCCAGCGCTTCGGGCACTCAAACCTGTATTGTAACAACACCACCAGGTGTTTCAAATGCGCAGGCCATCATGAAAGCCGCGCATGCACCAAGCTTCCCACAGTACTCGCCACATGCGTAAACTGTGGAGACGCCCACCCTGCCAGCTATCTCAAATGCGAATCATACATCCACGCACAACGTGGCAACGCAGCACTGCCGAACAGTCGGGGCAAGCCTGCCAGGTAGAGATGTGAGCCGGTAATATTACCTTCTTTTGGGTAACATTGAAACATTCGGTAATTTTCAAAAAAATCTGTGTCTGGGCTGGCTGAAAATATGCATGTGTCCAAGTCCGAGGCAATTTTCAAAGCATAATTGAAGGAATATCTTCCTAAGTACTTTGGCCTCATTGACTACATGTCTTTCTTCGGATACAATCATGGTGAAACCTAAGTCTGTGTCAAGTAAATATATTCATAATTCCAAAAGTAATACAGAAGAACGACACCTATAGGCCTACATGCAAGTTTTGTGGCAAAGTGTATGCTTTAGATGCAACAAGAATGGTGACAGATTTGACAAAATGTGCTGAATGCCCAGAAATGGTGATATTTCATAGCCCTTCAAGTGGAGGATATTATCCTGAAAGGGTTGGAATTGGAACCTAAAGAATAGATATTGAACACCTTATGGTGATGTTTATAATCTTCAAAGGGCTTGAATTCAAACCTGCTTCAGCTATATGGCTCCTTATGGTGATGTATTGTATCCATTTGGGTGACACATTTAATCCAGACAGGGTTCGAATTGATGCCTAGGGCAAATATTCACTTTATTGTGATGTATTATAGCCTTTTAGGTGGCGAATATAATCCATCAAGGGTTTGATCAGTTTCATCGTTCGATCTATGAACGATGATGAACCCATAAGGGTTCGGTATCAATCCGTTTTGGTGTTCTATTCGAACCGTTATGGGTTACATACTTCAGAAAGGGTTCAAATTTCTGGGGAAAGAATTCCATCCCTTTATATATTCGAACCCTTCGGAAAAAAAGGTATGAGGGTGAGAAACCCAAAAGGGTTAGAATATTACATCTTACGATTAACAGTGTATTACTGAATGCTATCAGTATTAATTCAATATGATTGCGATTAATTATGAGGCAATATTTATTGGGCAACATGCCAAAAATGGTTTCACTGTTGACGAGATGTACTGCGTCTGCATCATACTTCAACGAGCTCGATTGTTAATGAATAAAACAAAGTGTGTATCATGATAAAAAGCCTATTAATACAATTCTCATTGTTTCGGACAAGCGGACAGCGACAGCAGCTGCAAAATCTCATTCCGCACCTGAAGCTATAAAGCAGCTATCACCGGAAACCAACAATAATGGCCTGCAATCTAATGGCGTGTGTTTTCACCAAAGTGTACATGGCAACACATACCATCACTGGCTCAAAGAGCAACAAAACGGGGTCGGCCACAATTAAACCAGCTGCGGACGGACAGTCACGTAATTGACGCCATAATAAGTAGGCCTAAGCAATACGCACAATGCTTTACTTTCTTACGTCAAATTAATAATTACCCCTATTGTAAAGAAGCCTAGGCAGCTATCTGTCCCGTAAGAATTGCATTGATACTCGTGCTGTTTGATGAGGCCGGAATGATCTAGTATTAGTTTTTACTTATCCGACGAGATAACACCACGTTTTTAGTGAAAGTTCTCCATGTAGTAACTTATATTGTCTGGTGCTAGATTTACCGTAGCCACGCGCTTGTACGTACGACATGTCGATTGGTTCTCATTCATTTTTGTGTTTGATATTCTCAATGATATCTTGAATGAATATCATGGTTTAACGGCAGGTCAACAGCAAAGGTTATTCGCGCCAATTGTAACAGTCAAATTTCTGTGTATGATTTTTTTGTTCAACATCCAGAAAAACTGCCATAAACCTACAGCTTGCGATATGTTGAGTTGATCAAAACCAATGACCGTGTGTATGTGAACTTTTTTTTTTCAGAATATGTCCAAGAACAGTTCCCCGACGATGCGAGAGCAGTCACCAATAATTTGAAAAACAGTTCAACACAGAAATTGAATAACATTGTAAGAGGATTGGATGCTGGCAAAGCTGATTCCCAGAATTTGAAAAACAGTTTAACACAGAAATTGAATAACATTGCAAGAGGATTGGATGCTGACAAAGCTGATTCCCAGAATTTCTTGATTCTTGATCTAATATTGTTTTCATTCATATAGCGGATACTCGACCAACGCGTTTTTTTCAATTGTAAAAAAAATGTGAAAAAAAAGAAAAAATTAAATAAAAGTAGGCCGTACAATAATAAATATGTATTGTTCACTTTCTTTGTATCTTTAGATTTGTCTCTTTTTTAATCATGGGGTAAGGTAGGCCTATATCACGTGACATGTTATTAATTCGTATATTTTTGTTCGTTTTTTTTTAATGCAAAATTGTACTCCATGGTTAATTTACCACGGTCTTTCGTTGAGGTATTAATTTCCATGGTTAGTTAACCATGTTCTTTTTCATTGAGAGACGGTTATTTCGCAATAGCTCTACAAGGAAGTATCTCCCTATCGAATACAAAAGCGTTGCGTTCGTGTACAAACATTACAAAAATCATAACTGCGTTGAAGAAAGATTTACTCCTGTCAAACAGAAAATTTTCACTAATATTTCTCAAAGTAAATTCAATATTGGGTTCCATTTGCCAGAAAAAGATGAGGATCACTGGGCCACACAAGCCCCCACACCACGTCAAGGTGTCCGGATCCTTTGAGGGGGCCAATGGTTATAAATTTACTTTGAGAACACAAACAAGAAACTGCCATGCGAGAAATCGCGCGCTCCTCTTCACTAGGCGTCATTGTGAGTGACGAGTGGTTTAAGAAAACCGGATATCAAGTAACGTCCAGGGCTGTATTCAGGCCCCGAGATAATACTCACAAAGAAATCGAAAGGCTATGGTTCATGTTGGGTGAAAACACCAACGTTAGAATCGTAGTCGACACGAAGAAAATGGTTTTGGATAGATTTATTCTACCCGGACTGTTGCGGGACTGGAGAAACTCAGTCCTTCCTGACGATCCTTCCGTTTTCAAGGAAGTATACTCTTCTCTGATTTTAGGTGAAGAGACGTATATTCGATACTGTAATATGCTTCGCGATAAGATAGCATTAACTACAAATACGTACCGATGGTGTGGCGCTGAGGTTGAGTCCTTGTGCCATGCAATTATAACAGAGGTCAACTGAAATAGTAGGTTTAGCTACCATAGGCAGCTTCGTTGACTGTGGTGGTGTAAAAGAGGGAATGCCTATTCCCTCCAGGCTAGGAGACATAACTGAGAAATCCTTCAATTTACCGTTAACTACACTCTCGAGCAAAGCCGAAATATGTGATCATGTTTTCCATTACGGTCTTAGAAAACGCCAAACCTTGTTCGTGAATTGGGGAACTTCAATGGACGTTCCCGTTTCGTCATTATTTTCCACAACTCCACATGATGTATTCTTTTTGTTGGACGAAGAAGTCATGATTCCTGCTGTTAACAATTTTGTTGAAGAAAAAATGTGTAATCAGATTAACGTCGGATACGGCTTCATTCGCTTGTATCTAGTCGTATCATATGCCTTCTTTGGACTTTTCACTCTTGTCGAGAATTTCGGGGTCTTCCCGATTCCAGGTGATTTGACGTTTTAATAAATTTAAAAAAAAAAAAAAAAATGGTTAGAGTGACTAGCCCACCAAAAAGGCATTTCAATACGTCACGCTCGAAACGTAGTGGAGCAGAGAGTGCTGGGACATGAAGTTGACGGCAATCAGGTTGTCGCAGATGGTCCTGACAACTTATACCAGTTCCAAGGGTGCTACTTTCACGGATGTAGAAAGTGCTTTAAAAACAGGCAGAGTACATTAAGCAAAAATTGTGAAAATGAGATAATGGGAAAGGTGCTGAAACTTCAGAGCGCCGGGCAAGCATACTTAGAGATGGCAGATATAACGTTATAGAAATTTGGGAGTGTGATTCCAAAGCATTTCAAAGGAACACCTGACCTAAGCAAATTTTTAAAAGATCACACGGCGAAACATGTCTCACTGATAAATCCACGTGAAGCCTATTTTGGTGGCCGTACAAAATGTGTCAAAACCTATTACAAATTAAATCCCGGGGAAAAAATAAGGTATAGACGTCTGTAGCTTGTACCCATTTATCAACAAGTACGGAGAGTACCCTATAAGGAGCCCTAAAATATATGTGGGAAATGATTGCCATTCAATTATGGGGTATTACTTCAACATATGCAATGTTAAAGGTTGAAGGGAACGGGACCCGCCCACATGCTCGCTGACTACAATCGAGAACAGAATCCTTCCAACAAGTGAGGAGTTGAATGAACTCAAAAATATTGTAAAGCGGCACAACCCTGACTTCACTCTGGCATATTTGCTGCAAACCGAAGATGTTCCGATGGCAACTGTGCCTATGGGTTCAGGCCCTAAAGGCAGTACACCATTTCATCAACTAAAGAAATATCAGCCGCCATCGAAATATGCATCTAGTATCACTTCTGATGCCATCTACCCAGAATTACCGTTGAAAGTAATAGCAAATGCAGATAGGCCTATAAACTTCAACATCCTGGACTGCTCGCGAATAACGTTAGCTGAAGCCGTCCCGTTAAAGCAGATGACGCGAACTCGACGACATGCACCTCTTGCCATGTGACTTCTGCTTGTCACTGCTGTACGATATACACTGATAGCTTTTTTCAATGTGATGTTAGGATCCGTATTTATCAGCTTCTCGAGAAATTTATTATCACGTATGCAATGTATGATATGGTCCCTTATTAACCAATCTGTTTGTTCACCGAAATCACACGCTAGAGACTGTTTTTGAAGCCTAGTCAAAAAGCTATTGAAGGGTTCACCCTCTAGTTGTTTGATCTCAAAAACGAATACCTTTCAACTACCGGGTGATGGCCAGAATACGGTATTCTTCGTATTTCCTGATGATTACGTCATATTTCATCTTTTCTTCTTCCGAAATTTCCGTGAAATTATCAAAGACATCTTCTGCATCTTCATCGATTTAATTGATTGCTCAAAATTGATCAAAATTCTAACCTCAAAATTACTAAATCAATTTTTGTGTCTAGCGGAGGAACTTGAACAACGTGGGACCCCAATACCCAGATTGGTGGATGCCAATAATAATGTGAACATTGTGGAGGATGTGTTGCACAGAAGAGGAAGAAAGAGAACTAGAAATGAAGCTGATTGGAAACGTTCAAAAAATATAAGGAACCGTCATGCCGGGTTGCCATACCAGACGAAGGGTGGAAAACTAGTAGAACCAAAGCAATTTGATGATATTGATGATTTGTAGCAGAAGAGCGAGAAATACATTTCTCTAGCTTTTATCGTATAGCAGACTCAGGGAAGCAGAATCTTTTTGTACGAGGTCTTGTTAAGTCTTCAAGTGTGAAGCAACGGCGACAGAGAGATGAGTACAAGAACCCTAGGTCCATGACACTCACTTACTTCGTACGAAAAGGTGCTGAAACTCTGAAAGTTTGTAAGAAATATTTCCGACATACATTTTTGATCAGTGATTCAAGAATATTACGATGCTGTTCAGGCAACGAAGAAACCAGCCTGGAAGACAATAGAGGTCGTAAAGAGCCGACAAATAAATGTGATGTATCTGGTATTATTGCACACATCAAATCCTACTCTTCCTACGCCAGTCCCTATACCAGAACTCACAATCCTGATAGAAGGTATTTAAATGAGTATTTGAATATCAAAACAATGTTGGATCAGTTTGTAGTTGAATGCAAGCAAGATAATGTGAGAGCATTAACCGAAAAGATATATTATCATGTTTTCTCTACCAATTTTAACCTTCAGTTCGAGCCACCACTCAAAGACACGTGCCATGCACTGAACATGAAAATAAAGTACCGATCATCCCCAGAAATCAAAGAAGAAGGCGAACGCGAAAAGGAACTTCATTTGCGTAAAGCGGAAGCGGAACGAAAATCGAAAGAGAACGATCAAGCTCTTGCGAGTGATGAGACGTATGTCTTCACATTCGATGTACAGAAAGCCTTACCTTTCCCAAAGCTAGCTACGTCAACGGCTTACTACAAACGGAACATGTATGTGTACAATCTGGGTTGCCATTCTTTAAATGACAATGTTGGTCGCATGTACATGTGGGATGAAACGCAAGGTTCGATGGGGTCACAAGACTATTCACCATGAGTTCCACGCATCTGGACACTCGTTTCTGCCAAACGACGCTGACTTTGGCGTGATCGAAACTTGTGCAAAGAAGAGACCTTTTATCTACGGACCCGAGGATTGGCTCGACATTGCTCGCAAAGCAAAGAAGAAGAATGTTATATTTTTTTTAAAAAATAGTGAAGTCACGTGACGTACGTCACGAGCTAGACGGGCCTGTTACCGAAGTTAGCCGAACCAGCTGGTACGTCTCTGGTCCGGTGGTAGTATGCGTTATTAGGTCGTGTCCAAGGACTAGAGCTAAGAGGGAGCTAGTGTAGTATGATACTAGCGTTCGTAGTACGATTTTCATGATGGTATATTAGGTAAGCGTCCATGTATTTATTGGCTCGTTCAATACTCGTTCATATCAATTACATTTCTAGTATACCATGCTTTTTATTTTCCAGCGGAGGTAAAGGCTCTCACAACTTGATCGGCATCGGGCACTATTACCGTAGCCAACAATGCCACGGTGGTTGTAGACCCTGATGCTCTGCTTCCTCCTATCCTAGCCAGCAGAATAATTTTTGGTATTCCACCAAGTAGACGGCCGGTTATCCACAGCGTTCCCTCAGTCGTATAGGGTTCCTTGGGATGGTTCCTTGAAAACACGCCATGACTATCCAAATATAGACTATTCAAAATGTGATGCAAGGAACTGACTTTGTTTACAAATTCAATCAACCGTTTACATTTGTTCAGCTGTATGGAACAGTCTCTTATAACATGAAACAGTGATATTGAGGTTAAATTATGTATTATTTAAATAGATTCCGGTACTAATTATGTCAAAATTATAACACTTCCAGAGTTTCTCGACGGCAGGTAATGAAGGGCAAGAAAGAAGTACAAGTGAAAGCGAGGATGGAAAGAATTCTCTCACAAAAGCTGAGTGAAGTTCCTTGCCCAGGGCCATTGACTCAAGTCAACAATGTCATAGCGGGGATCAAAACAGGAAGTTTGATGTCAGGGACCAGGACACCAGAAGATTTGAGGGAGATCCGGTCATCCCTCAGTGTGCTGTTCCTGTCCCCTGTGAACCAGCCACTAAAACCAGTTGTCAATGTCGTACCAACGAACGACAAGGAATATATGTATGTATTTTAACTGCATAAGTCAATTGTAACCTAATGAGCAGCCCACTTGCACTTAATTTACATATTTTAGGGGTATTTATCCGAAATTCAGTGTCTCGTCCTAATCTCTGGCGTAAACTATTGAGACCAGAACATTGCATTCAGGAAAGCGATCTGTTTGAGGTAGGGTCAATGTCTCGTGCAACAAATTTCTGTCCCAGACAAATATTCCCTGCACGACTAGAATGTAATTGATACTGATGATAGGCCTAAAGACTATGGAATTGAATTAATCTGTCAAATTATAATATTTTGAATTAATTTATGTAACTATTCCAGTTCGGAGCTCAAGGAGCAGATCTAGCTGCAATCTGATCAGATCGCCGAAACTGCTGAACCTCAATAAACGTCTCCAACACCAGCTTCTGGAGAAGTTGGAAAGCCGTGGAAGTGGAAGATGCTACCTGAACGCATC